>WSTX01005507.1:0-14609 GCA_019633405.1 Tulasnella sp. 408 | reverse complement strand
GGGGGTTGTGGGTCGTAGGCGGCGTGCTCGTTGCGGAGACCCTGAAGAAAAAACCTGACGGCGACGAGAACGACGAGGTTCCCGCACCCTCGGACTCCTACTTAGACACCTAATGTGACATGCTATCTTCCTTGGATCTGACGAAAGATTTTGCCAGAGGTGTAGCCTCTTCCGAGTGGAACCGGCCTCTCGAACACGGCACAGGAGGGCTTTCGATGGAGTACTTACCCTAGGTGTGTAGAGTACATATTCGTATATTATATTACTCCACTAGCTATAATACGACTCGCTGGAGGTGTTTCTCGACGTGGTTTAGCGCAAGTGATGAGATCGTGGTCAGGGGAGGGGCGCGTAGAAAACGAGCTCTTCCACGGCCTTCCCGCCTACCGCAGACCACTCCCTCTTCGGCCATCACCTAGCAGGCGCCTTCCCGACACAAATGCAAGAAGCACTCATATGCTTGATCATGGCCACAAACACTGTTTTTGAGCCATTCGTCCTAAGAATGAAGGAGCTTTCCGAACTTCCTTGCCGAGACAACTCCGAAAAGGTGGGTATTTGTCTGTCATATCATAGCTCTTATGATCTTCCACTTGCCGCTTCAATCCTTCCATGTAACTTTCATGAGCATAGACACATTAACCACGCGTTTACCAACGATCTAAATTCATCCCGAGACTGAATTCAATGGCTCGACAAGATTGCATGGCTGCTGCCTAATTCTCTTCGGCAAATACTTGATACCGTTCTTTAGGCATGAACCGGCATTCGGTGCATCTACCAAGAGCATGCCGGGGTGCGACCCCGTCACACGAGCTAAAGATCCGCTGCGCCATCTTTGAACCCATATCGTCTCATGACTCTATTATTTACAACGCTGATTCTGATGTCGACATAATTCGCTCGACGGGTTGACAGGCATCGTGAGGAATTTGGTTTACATGATCAATCAAATGATATCATGAAACTGAACCCAAGAACACCATACGCCGACCAGCTGATATTTAACCGATCTTGGGTGGATACTTGATTCCCGTTTCACCGCATGTACCGCGCTTCGGTGCATCTGTAAGGTTGTCGTAGTTAGTGAACGTACGGCAGCCTCACGGCCCAGCGACCCACCTATAGGAACCAGGGTACCGTCTATTATAGTCCCTTTGAGGTTAAAGTAGTAGTAGATTTCGGTAAGAACACCACTCGAGTCGCAGTCCAAAGCAGGGACGAAGCCATTTACGACGGAAAATTCAGCCCTCGGAAACTCTGCAGTCTTCAACCATTCATGTTAAACCTACGTGTGTGGCTTTGAATGCGGACTCAAGTTTGTCCCGGCTGTAAATATCGCTCTTATGGGGCTTGATTCCTGCAGACGCAAGGAATTTGTATGTGGGCAAATTCTTGAACAAGTCGGCCGTCTTTTGGAAGTAGATTGCGACCTATAGGAGAAGTTTCATAGATAAGGGGGATCCTTGATGCTGGCAGCACTTACGTCGTGGCCTGGGGGTGAGTCTTCGGGCATGCATCTGGGAGCTAATGTACTGAAACAGGTTCCGTGCTACAATCGAAACATGAATGAGCTCAAGTAGACGAGGCTGTCCCGATCGATAACCCACTTTATTCCACTCGTTCTGGGAAGGCGGTGCGATAACCGTCAGATAGAGCTAACACCGAGGAGGCAGAGGAAAGACTCACCTGCCAAAGGCGCTCATTGTTGCCACTGCCAACCCAGAACTTCAACAGACAGCATCAGTTTATTACCCCTCGACAAGCAGCAGAAAGGTGCTCCCTACCGTCTTCATCCAATCCAGAAGCCCTAGCTTTCCGTCCCAAACGAGCACGTTGCTGATATTGGAAAGCTCCCTGGATTTGTCACAGAATGTGGTTTGGTCAAAAGTGCCGTCGCCTGAATGACCCGTATGAGATCAGATGGCTGCTACATGAATCAGAGACTCTCGTACATTCATTAGCCCAAAGGCCGTGGATGGTCTGTGAAAGTTATTGTGGTCAGCCCCAACCCTCCCCGGAAATTGGAACCCAGATGCATTACCCAGCTGTCCAAAGGTCCTTTAGACGGCTTAGAGTTCCAGAATTGCGTCTGCACTAGCAGACCCTGCGCAAGGAATCCATTTAACTCTCAGATAGCCTGTGATAGATATGCACTTACTCCAGGCGTCTCAACGCAGCACGAGTCAACACCAGAAAAATCAGCTTGGCAGGAGACTGCATCAGCTGGACAGACGTCGCCAGCTTGTCGCTTAAGATTTGTAAAGGGGGTTGGAGTAGCGAAGGAGGCTTTGACAAGAAGAGCGTAAACGAGGAAGGGAGTAAAGCGGATCATGGTGAGTGGTCGATAGAGTCGCAAGTGAATGGGGAATTGTTGTTACATGAAGACGATCTTGTCATTATTTATATGTCACAGAGCGTACTTTGACCGGGCCCTACAGTTTCGGCGTCTAAATGTAGAGAGCTAGATTCGGTCAGAGAAGTCAGGTGTATCTGCATAGAGATGCCAAGCGTGCCAGCGAGACGCTTGGCAGCACAGGAAAACGCCCCATTCCGGACAGGGGAACCTCCGATCTTCCATTTCGCCTCGAGGGATTGGATTTAGTCCGGACAAGTATAATTTATATCTCGAAGAGATAGTCCAATACAAATAGTATCTGGAAAGTAGGTGCGGGCCTGACGATTGGCTTTCCTTGAGCAGGCGGAAAGCCCTGAGTGAGAGTCCAAGGTATCTGAACGACGGATGGGCTCTGAACGGTACTGTTTTCCGGTATGTTCCTGCCCGACGGCGCTTGACGACGGCGCTCGCTTGGAGGGACAGATCTCGGTGGCAGACATGTACAACAAAGATTTAAATGTGCGAACCGCGGGAGTTCGCGCCTAGTTTCGGATCCGACATCGGCTTAGCACCGCACCGCGATGACTCCCGCACTCCATCTCTGCTCGTGATCAGACCAGTTCTGCGTGTGAGAATGATACCAGAGTTTCCTAGATACCACTCCGAAACGATGGGATTTGTCCGTCATACATAGCTGTTCTGATATACCACCTGCTTCTTCAATCCTTCCACGTAACTTTTATGAACATCGACGCCTTATCCGTGCGCTTACCAACGATATGATTATTTTATGGCTTTAATTCTCATTTCGGGGCAAAGGGGGAGACTCTGGAACCTTATGACCTAGCTCAGGATGAACCGCTCTATGAATTGATTTCTATCGACGATCTAAATGCATCACGACACTGGATCCAATGGCGCAGAACGGTTGCCTGGTTGGTGCCTAATTTGTCTTCGGCAAATACTTGATACCGTTCCTAGGGCATGAACTGGCCTTCGGTGCATCTATTCATGAATAGACAGATCAGCCTACCTCGGCACACGAGCTATAGACCCTCTGCACCATCTTTGATCTCATATCGCCCGACGACTCTAGTATTGACAACGCTAATTCTGATGTCGACATCATTTGCTCGAGGGGTTGACAGGAATCGTTAGGAATTAGATTTATGTAACCGATCCAAATACATTATAAGACTGAACTCAAGCACACCACACGACGTCCAGCCTATACTTAATGCATCTTGGGTGGATACCTGATCCCAGCTTCAGGGCAGTTCCCGCCATTCGGTGCACCTGTAAAGTTGTAGTCAGTGGACGGACGGCAGCCTCGCGACCCAGCGACCCACCTATAGGAACCATGGTACCGTGTTCTATAGTCCCTTTGAGGTTAAAGTAGTAGTGAATCTGGGAAAGATAGTGATCACCATGATGATTGTTGCATTCGAAAACTGGGTCGTAGTCCTTTACGACGGGAAAATCAGCTCTCGGAAACCCTACAGTCTTCGACCATTCATGTCAAACTTACTGTATTTTCGAATGCGGACTTAAGGTCGTCCAGCCTGTAGGTCTTGGTTTCATGCGGCACAATTCCTGCATCCTCAAGGAAATCGTATGTGGTCAATTTCTTGAATTCGTCGGCCGTCCTTTGGAAGAAGATGGCGACCTATAGGACGAGTTTGTAAATAGAATAAATTCCGGATGCTGGTAGCACTCACCTCGGGTCCCGGGTATGAGCGTTCGGGCTTGCACCTGCGAGCTAATGTACTCATGCACCTCCCGTGCTACAATCGAGACATGAATGAGCTCAAGCAGGCGGGGCTATCCCGATCGATGACCCACGTTTTTCCACTCGTGCTAGAAAGACAGAGAGATAACTGTCATTCAGAGCTAACACCGAGCAGGCAGAGAACAAACTCACCTCCCAAAGGTACGTATTGTTGGGAAGGCCAGGCCAGAACTACAACAGACAGCATAAGCTTATCAGCCTTCGACAAGCACCAGAAAAGGTACGCCCTACCTCTTCCATCCAATGCAGAAGCTCCCGCTTCCCGTTCCTAATGAGCAAGTCCCTGATGTCGAAGTCGTCAAACTCTCTGTCATCCTCTTCGCCACACCCAGTGGGTTTATGACCATGGCCGAAACTGCTGTCGCCTGAAGGACCCGAATGAGATCAGATTGCCACTATGTGGATCAGAGACTCGCATACATTTATCGGCCCAAAGACCATGGACAGTCTGTGAAAGTTGTCAGGGTCAGCCCTAACCCTCCCCGAATTGGAATCCGAATTACCCAGCTCTTCACAGGTCCTTCAGCCGGCTTAAAGTTCCAGAATTGCGTTTGCAATAGCACGCCCTGTGCAAGGACTCCATTTAGCACTCAGATGGTTTGGATAGATATGCGCTCCTCACTCTAGGCGTCTCAAAGCAGCACGAGTCGACTTCAGAAGGCTTGGCTTCGCAGGAGCGCGGATCAGCCGGGCAGGCGTCGCCGGCTTGTCGCTCGAGATCTGTAAAAGATGTTTGAGTAGCGAATGAGGCGTTGGCGAGAAGGGCGCAGACGAGGAAGGGTGTGAAGCGGATCATGGTGAGCGGTCAATCGCGAGCGAGGTCGGAAGTGATTGGGGAATTGTTGCTGGTCCATGAAGACGATCTCATCGGTATTTATATGCCACAAAGCGTACTTTGACCCGGCCCACCAGTTTCGGCGCCGACATGCAGAGAGCGTCAGAGAAGCCAGGTGTAATCTGGATGGAGATGCCAAGCGTGCCGGCGGAAGGCTTGGAAGCACAGGAAAACGCCACATTCCGAACAGGGGACCCTCCGATCTGTCATTTTGCCCCAGCGGATTGGACATAGTGCGGACGGGTACAATGTTATAGATCTCGAGGCGATACTCAATACAGATAGAGCATCTGGGAAAGTGGTGCAGCGTGTAGGCGCCGGCCTTGTGATTGGGCTTTCCTTGAGCTGGCAAAGGATCTCAAGCCTCCTTCGGATCCAACATCCGCTTGGCAGCACACCGCGCGCGGCTGTTCCTGATGCACGTTCAGTCTCCCGCAGCCGCTCTCAGGGCTCGCTTTGTCGAGTTTCGATCGAAAGATGAAGCGCTGGTAAAGAATCATCTTTGACTTCCACAGATGCTTTTACCATACTGCAACCTAACTGTATATGTATATTGACGACCGCAACGGCGGCCATGGGACACTGGACAGAAACCCGCCACACGTACAGCGCCGATCACGACCATATAACTCTTGGCGATTTAACTTCCGAATAACCTATTCATCACCGATATCAACTGGAGGCTTCCTTGTGCACCCTGAGGCTGTCGAGGTACTCAATATTCAAACCTTTTCCGACTCTCAACAGTGCTCGGAACACTTATTTCCTGGTACTTTGCCCCTCTTTCCTCGGCCCTTTTGATCTCCAGACTTAAATCCTGCAATGGATCTCATTTCTACCGTCCCTAGAGGATGTGACAATACCAACACAGATGTTCATCAGAGGGGATGGCTGCGATGATGCCGAGCGAGCCGAAACTCCTAATTTATAGAGTCAACGTCGGGGGGAACACGTGTCCCCTGCGTCAATTCCCGATGGGACACTGGGGCACGTGTAAAATTGCGTCGAGTCGGAGAGGCTTCGGACAAGGGACCGCCGTTGCGGTCGTAAATATACAATACAAGCACGAGATACAACGCTATGGCTTCGCACCTGCATCTAACTCTGCTTGTAATCAAGACAGGTCCAGCGTGCGAGAATGACACCAGGTTTCATGTTTGATATATCTGTTACCGTGGGGCTGCCCGGAACGAAAGCTTGAAAGTGCAACAGCTCATGACCGACTACTCCCTCCTTGCCTGTCCCCTGATAGGCCCTTTCCGGTACTCATTCGAGAAGCGATCACATGCTTGATCATAGCAGCACATACTAATACTGAGACACCCATTCCAAGGCTGAGGGACCTTTCCCAAGAGAACGACTCCGAAATGGTCACGTGGGATGTGTCCGTACTGGCACTTATGATATTCTACTTGCCTCTTTAATCCCTCCACGTTGCTTTCATAAAGATGAACACCTTGCTCATGCGTTTACCCGCGGATATGGTCATTTTAAAGCTTTAATTCCTATTTTGGGACAGGAGAGCGGACTCTCGAACCTCTTGATGTAGGTCCGCAGGAGTCGTAGGAAGAATTGATTTTTACCAACGATCTCAATGCATCACAAGACTGGATTCAATGGCCCAAAAAGGTTGCCTGGGTGGTGCCTAATTTGTCTTCGGCAAATAACTGAGACCGTTCTTAGGGCATGAACCGGCCTTCGGGGCATCTACCAAGAGCATGTCGTCAATGGATAGATCGGGTGCGACCTCGGCACACGCGCTAAAGACCCCCTGCACCATCTTTGAACCCATATCGTCTCATTACTCCAGTATTTACAGCTCTAATCCCGACGTCGACATAATTCGCTTGATGTGTTGACAGGAATTGTGAGGAATTCGATTTATATAACGAATCCAAATACGTTATAAGACTAAACCCAACCACATCACACGCCGTCCAGCCTATACTTAATGCATCTTGGGTGGATACCTGATCCCAGCTTCAGGGCAGTTCCCGGGATTCCGTACACCTGTAAAGTTGTCGTAGTTAGTGGACGGACGGCAGCCTCGCGACCCAGCGACTCACGTATAGGAATCATGTTACCGTCTGCTATAGTCCCATTGAGATTAAAGTAGTATTGGATCTGGGAGAGAGAATGATCATGATGATGATTGTCGCATTCGAAAACTGGGTGGTAGCCCTTTACGACAGGAAAATTAGCTCTCGGAAACACCACAGCCTTCGACCATTCATGTCAAACTTACTGTATTTTCGAATGCGGAATTAAGGTCGTCCAGCCTGTAGGTCTTGGTTTCATGCGGTACAATTCCTGCATCCGCAAGGAAATCGTATGTGGTCAATTTGTTGAATTCGTCGACCGTCCTTTGGAAGAAGATGGCGGCCTATAGGACCAGTTCGTAAATAGGATGGATTTCGGATGCTGGTAGCACTCACCTCGAGTCCCTTGGGTGAGCCATTGGGCAAGCAGTTGCGAGCTAATGTACTCATGCACCTCCCGTGCTACAATCGAGACATGAATGAGCTCAAGCAGACGGGGCTATCCAGATCGATGACCCACTTTATTCCACTCGTGCTAAAAAGACAGTGAGATAACCGTCATTTCGAGTTAAGACTAAACAGGGAGAGAACAAACTCACCGCCCAAAGGTGCTCATTACCGTGGATGCCAAGCCAGAACTACGACCGACAGCATCAGCTTATCAGCCTTCGACAAGCAGCGGAAAAGGTAGGCCCTACGATATCCATTTCTTTCAGGAGGTTTTGCTTCCCGTTTGCAGCGAGCACGTTCCTGATTTCGGACTCGCCAAATTCCTCGCCACAGTCAGTGGGGTCTTGATCGACAGTGCCGTCGCCTGAAGGACCCGAATAAGATCAGATTGCCACTACGTGGATTGGAGACTCGCATACATCCATCGGCCCAAAGACCGTGGATAGTCTGTGAAAGTTGTCAGGGTCAGCTCCAGCCCTCCCCGGAAATTGGAATCCGTGTGCATTACCCAGCTGTCCACAGGTCCGTTACCCTTTTTAAGGTTATAGTTCCAGAATTGCGTTTGCATCAGCAGGCCCTGCGCAAGGACTCCAATTAGCACTCAGATGGTTTGGATAACTACGCGCTCCTCACTCCAGGCGTCTCAACGCAGCACGAGTCGACATCGGAAGGATCGACGTGGCAGGAGATCGCATCAGCCAGGCAGGCGTCGCTGGCTTGTCGCTCGGGATCTGTAAAAGTTGTTTGAGTGGCGAATGAGGCTTTGGCAAGAAGAGCGCAAACGAGGAAGGGAGTGAAGCGGATCATGGTGAGTGGTCGATAGAGGGCGAGGGCGCAAGTGATTGGGGAATTGTTGCTGGTCGTGAAGACGATCTCATCGATATTTATATCCCACAAAGCGTACCTTGTCCCTGCCTTTCAGTTTCGGCCCTATGCACAGAGCGTCAGCGAAGCCAGGGGTAATCTGCGTAGAGTTGCCAGCGGACGGCTTGGGAAGCACAGGAAAACGCCACATTCCGAACATGGAACCTCCGACCTGTCATTTTGCCCCTGCGGATTGGACTTAGTTCGCACGAGTATAATGTAGATCTCGAGGCGAAACCGAAATACAAATAGAGCATCTGGGAAATGGTGCAGCGTCTAGGCGCCGGCCTTGCGATTGGGCTTTCCTCGAGCCGGCCAAGCTTCGGGTGAGAGCTCAAGCAATGGGTGAGCTTTGAACGGGACCGTTTCGGGTATGTGCCTGTCCCACGCCGCTTGAAGACGGCGCATGCTTGGAGGGACAAGGGTGAGTGAGTGTGTGCGGTATTTAGACTGTAAACAGGCTGTCTTAAGGACGCCAACGTACAGTTCCGACCGAAGCGGGAGACTCGTTACAGAGGGACAGCGGTGCTAATCTTAGTGGCAGACCATGCAACGAACGTTCGAACCGCGGGATTTCACGCCTTATTCGGAGCCAACATTTGCTTGGCAGCACACCGCGCGCGGCTGTTCCTGATGCCCGTTCCAGTCGCCTGCAGCCACTCTCGGGGTTCGTCTGTCGCGTTCCCATCGAAAGATGCAGGAGGGCGAAGCGCTGGTAAAGAATGGTCCGATATTTGACTAGGTTCCGCGGATGCTTCCACCACACCGCAACATTACTGTATATTTACGACCGCAACGGCGACCATGGGACATGGGACACTTTCCACAGGGGCATTTAGGGTTGACTCGAGGGTCATAAATCCCGCCACATGTACAGCGGCGATCACGACCACACCCCGTAGCGATTTAACCCCCGAATAACCTACTCATCTCCGGAACCAACTGACGGCTTCCCTGCGCACCCTGAGGCTGTCGAGGTACTCAATATTCAAACCTCATCCGACTCTGAACAGTGCTCGGAACACTAAGTATTTCGAATTCCCGTCACTTTGCCCCACTTTCCTCGGCCCTTTTGATCTCCAGACTTATCCTGTAATGAATTTCATTTCTATTGTACCTAGAGGATATGTGTTCATCAGAGGAGGTGGCCGCGATGATGCATTGCTGAGTGAGCCGAAACTCCTAATTTCTAGAGTCAACGTCGAAGACACTTGTTCCCTGCGTCAATTCCCTGAGACACGCGTAAAATTGCGTCGAGTCGGAGAGGCTTGGGACACGGGACCGCCGTTGCGGTCGTAAATATACAGTACAAGCACAAGATACAATGCTATGGCTTCCGCACCTGCATCTATCTCGGCTTGGAATCAAGACCGGTCTAGCGTGCGAGAATGACACCAGGTTGCATGTTTGATATATCTATTACCCGTGAGTTCGCCAGAAACAGCTCATGACCGATTACTTCCTCCTTGCCCGTCGCCTGATAGGCCCTTTCGGGTACTCATTCGAGAAGCGATCACATGCTTAATCATAGCGACACATACTAATATTGAGACACTCGTTCCAAGGCAGAGGGACCTTTCCCAACTTCCTTGCCGAGATCGACGCATGATGTAGGGTCGCAGAAATCGTAGGAAGAATTGATTTCTACCAAGGATCTGAATGCATCACGAGACTGGATTCAACGGCACAAAAAGGTTGCCTGGTTGGTGCCTAATCTGTCTTCGGCAAATAATGATACCGGTCTTAGGGCATGAATCGGCATTCGGTACATCCACCAAGAGCATGTCGTTAATGGACAGCTCGGGGTGCGACCTCGACACACGAGCTAAAGATCCCCTCCACCATCTTTGAACCCATATCGTCCGATGACTCTAGTATTTATAACGCGTATTCTGATGTCGACATAATTCGCTCGAGGGGTTGACAGGAATCGTGAGGAATTATTTATATAACTAATCTAAATACATTATAAGACTGAACCCAACCACACCACACGTCTTCCGGCCTATAATCAATGCATCTTGCGTGGGTACCTGATCCCTGTTTTATGACAGCTACCGCGCGTCGGTGCATCTGTAAAGTTGTCGTAGTTAGTGGACGGACGGCAGCCTCGCGACCCAGCGACCCACCTAAGGGAACCATGGTACCGTGTGTTATAGTCCCTTTGAGGTTAAAGTAATAGGAGATTTGGGTAATAGAATCCTTCTTGCAGTCCAAAGCTGGGACGAAGCCCTTTACAAGAGGAAAATCAGCCCTCGGAAACTCTACAGTCTTCGACCATTCATGTCAAACTTACGTATGTCTGTTTGAATGCGGACTCAAGCTCGTCTAGCGTGTAGGTCTTGGTTTTATGCGGCTCAATTCCCGCATCCGCAAGGAATTTGTATGTGGACAATTCCTGGAATTTGTCGGCCGTCTTTTGGAAGTAGATTGCGACCTACAGGACGAGTTTGTAAATAAGATGAATTCCAGACGCTGGTAGCACTTACATCGAGTCCCGGGGGTGAGCCTTCGGGCATGCATTTGGGAGCTAATGTACTCAGGCAGGTCCCGTGCTACAATCGAGATATGAATGAGCTCAAGCAGACAGGGCTATCCCGATCGCTGGCCCACTTTATTCCACTCGTTCTAAAAAGGCAGTGAGATAACCGTCATTTGGAGCTAACACCAAACAGGGAGAGAACAGACTCACCTTCCAAAGATACTCATTGTTGGGAAGGCCAGGCCAGAACTACACAGACAGCGTCAGCTTATCAGCCTTCAACAAGCAGCGGAAAAGTTAGACCCTACGTCTTCCATCCAATCCAGGAGCTCTTGCTTTCCGTTCGCAGCGAGCACGTTCCTGATACTGGACTCGGAAAGCGTTCTCGTACCATCTTTGTCACACCAAGTGCTGTTATCGAAAGTGCCGTCGCCTGAAGGACCCGAATGAGATCCGATTGCCGCTACATGGATCAGAGACTCGCATACATTCATCGGCCCAAAGGCCGTGGATAGTCTGTGAAAGTTTTCGTGGTCAGCCCCAACCTTCTCCGGGAATTGGGATCCAGGTGCATTACCCAGCCATCCACAGATCCTTTGGCCAGCTTAGGATTCCAAAATTGCGTTTGCAATAGCAGGCCCTGCGCAAGGACTCCATTTAGCGCTTAGATGGTTTGGATAGATATGCACTCCTTACTCCTGGGGTCTCAACGCAACACGAGTCGACATCGGAAAAATTAGCTTGGCAAGAGATCGCACCAGCTGGGCAGGCGTCGCCGGCTTGTTGCTCGAGATCTGTAAAAGATGTTTGAGTAGCGAATGAGGCGTTGGCAAGAAGAGCGCAAACGAGGAAGGGAGTGAAGCGGATCATGGTGAGCGGTCAATCGCGAGCGGGTCGCAAGTGATTGGGGAATTATTGCCCGTACATGAAGACGACATCATCGATATTTATATTCCACAAAGCGTATTTTGACCCGGCCCACCAGTTTCGGCGCCTATATGCAGGAGCGTCAGAGAAGTCACGGGTAATCTGTGTAGAGATGCCGTCCTGGCGGAAGGCTCGGAAGCACAGGAAAACGCCACATGCCGAACAGGGGAACCTCCGACCTGTCATTTTGCCCCAGCGGATTGGACACAGTTTGGACGAGTATAATGTAGATCTCGAAGAGATGGTCAAATACAACCAGAGCATCTGGGAAAATGGTGCAGCGTCTAGGCGCCGGCCTTGCGATTGTGCTCTCCTTCAGCCGGCAAAGCTCCGGGTGAGAGCTCAAGCAATGGGTGTGCTTTGGACGGAGCCGTTTCGGGTATGTGCCTGTCCGATGGCGCTTGCTTTCAGGGACAGGGGTGCTGGTAGACCACCCAACGAACGTTCGAACCGCGGGAGTTCGCGCCTTATTCGGATCCAACATCCACTTGGCAGCAAACGGCGCGCGGCTGTTCCTGATGCCCGTTCCAGTCACCTGCAGCCGCTCTAAGGATTCGGTTCATTTCGTTTCCTTCGAGAGATGTAGGAGCGCGAAGCGCTGGTAAAGCATCATCCGATCTTTGATTATGTTCCGCGGATGCTTCCACCACGCCGCAACATTACTGTATAATTTGCGACCGCAACGGCGGCCATGGGACATGAGAAACTTTCCTCAGAGACACTCAGGGGTGAGTCCAGGGTCATGAATCCCGCCACAGTGTCGATCAGACCATACCCTTTAGCGATTTAGCCACCAATCATATCGACCGCACACTCTCCCCAAATAGCCCACTCATCTCCGAAGCCAACTGACGACTTCACTGTGCACCCTGAGACTCTCGAGATACTCAATATTCAAACCTCCTCAGACTCTTCACAGTGTTCGGAACACTAGTATTTACCATTACTTTGCCCCACTTTCATCGGCTCTTTTGATCTCCAAACTTAGATCCTGCAATGAATTTCAGTTCTGTCGTCCCTAGAGGCTGTGACAAGACCAACACAGATGTCCATCAGAGGGGGTGCACGTGGCTGCGATGATGCCGAGGAAGCCGAAACTCCTAATTATAGAGTCAACGTCGGGGGCACTGGGATACCTGGACAATTGCGTTGAGTCGGAGAGGCTTGGGACACGGGACGGCCGTTGCGGTCGTAAACATACAGTACAACCACGAGATACAACGCTATGGCTTCCGCACCTACATTTATCTCTGCTTGTAATCAAGACCGGTTCAGCGTGCGAGAATGACACCAGGTTGCATGTTTGATATATCCTTTGCCCGCGAGGCTGCCCGGAATGAAAGTGCAACAGCTTATGACCGACTACTACCTCCTTGCCCGTCACCGGATAGGCCCTTTCCGGCACTCGTTCGAGAAGCGATCACATTCTTGATCATAGTGACACATACCAATATTAAGACACTCATTCCAAGACTGAGGGACCTTTCTCAGCTTCCTTGCCGAGAACGACTCCGAACTGATGGAATTTGTCCGCCCTAACACTTATGGTATCCCACTTGCCTCTTTAATCCCTCCACGATACTTTCATAAAGATGGACACCTTACTCATGCGTTTACCTGCGGATATGGTCATCTTACAGCTTTACTCCCTATTTTGGGCCAGGAGAGGGGACTCTCGAACCTCATGATGTAGGTCCACAGGAATCGTAGGAAGAATTGATTTCTACCAACGATCTCAATGCATCACAAGACTGGATTCAATGGCACAAAAAGGTTGCCTGGTTGGTGCCTAATTTGTCTTCGGCAAATACTTGATACCGTTCTTAGGGCATGAACCGGCCTTCGGTGCATCTACCAAGGGCGTGTCGTGAGTGGACGGTTGCAGTCCTGCGACTTCGAAACCTACCGAAAGCAACGAGGGAGCCGTTCATCACAGTCCCCTGTAAATTGAAGTAGTATGAGATGGCATTGAGAGCGCCCTTCTTGCAATCCAACGCGGGGACGAAACCCTTTGTATCCGCGACATGTTAGCACCATGCATGAACTTTGGGACGGGTTCTGAAGGAACTTACGTGTGCCTCTTTGATTGCGGACGTTAATTCGTCCAGCGTGTGGGTTTTGGCCTCATCTGGCTCGATTCCTGCCGATGCTAGGAATTCGTATGTGGGCAAACTCTTGAAAGCGTCGGTGGCCAGTTGGAAGTACGATGCAGCCTATCGGAGCAGTCTGGTAAACTATGCTCGGCTCGATATATCCGCAGCACTCACGTCGAGTCCTGTCTTTGAGCCTTCTGGCAAACAGTCAGGTGCTATGGTACTCATGCAGGTCCCGTGCTACGACGGAGACAAACGTGCAATGAGCACAAGCGGACCAATGTCGCGGTTGATAACCCACCTTGTTCCACTCGTGCTAGAAGATAGGAGAGTTCACCGTCAGATATAGCCAGTACCTAAACGTCAGAGGATAGACTAACCGACCAAAACTGTTCGTTTTTGCCGTTAATGTCAACCCAGAACTATAAACTCCGCGTAAGCGCCAGGGTCCTTCACGAATAGGAAAATAGAAGATCATACTTCATCCATAAATTGCAAGAGGTCGCCTTTGCCGTTGTCAGATAGGACGCTTCTAATATCGGGATAGTTCCTGGACGGGTCACAGTCTTGCTCGAAAGTGCCATCGCCTTCACGAAGCAATTAGGACGGGTCTCAGTAGCGCAAGCAGCGAAGATACGTACAATTATCGGGCCAAAGGCCGTGAACAGTCTATGCGAGCTTTCTCCGTCAGTGACAATCCTCCCTCATCGAAGATAGCGTCATTACCCAGCTGTCCGCAGGTCCTGTAGAGGGATCAAAGTCCCAGAATTGCGTCTGCAATAGCTGGCCCTG
>WSTX01005506.1:0-14647 GCA_019633405.1 Tulasnella sp. 408 | reverse complement strand
ATATAAGTCTCGGGGTCTTGCAACAAGTCCAGTGTTCCCGAGTCAAGCGGGACGACGCCGGAATCTAACACTTGAGCTACAGAGCAGCCGTCAATGGATACGATGGTTGTCATGTTATCGCAGTGGTCTTGGGTGGACAGAGGTGGTTGTAAAGGATTGATAGTGAAGACCTTACATCGATGACGTCACTGCTCCCAAAGTTTGTGATTCCGTCAGGAGCCTAGACCCCCATCCCCATCCTAGCAAACCATCGACAGTATTTAGTTTCAAGTGACCATATTGATACAAGAAGCTATTTCAATGATCTGAAGACTACGTTCAACAGGGCTCCATACAGCTAAGCACCCGATGCAATGTTTTCTAAATCCGTAGCTCGGGTGTTCCCCGGGTTGAGCGTATATCCCGTTCCGCCAATGGCACTGTTACATTCTGGACAACGAGACGCCTGCACCGCGCCTCCACACTGCAAGTTTATTCTTGATGTTAAACCATGCAAAACGATTCGACCCAAATAGCAGACATACCTCGGTGATGACATATGCGTGACCATTAGGGCATTGGTAGAAATGACCGCGGGTGCCTGGAACACACAATCAGTCTTCTCCATCGAGAAACAAGTATTATCGAGGGTCCGCTTACTGATTCCAAGGTAACCGCCCATAAGAGCCTTGACGATTTCTCTCTTCTCAGCATCGGTGACAGGAGTATACACTCCATTGGCAAGTCGCGTGATCAGAGCGGCCCATTTCGCCACGATCGCTTCTGCAGGGGCACCATAGTTGTCCTTTAGCCATTGTTGATCGGTCAAGTTGAAGTCCATTGCTTCGCGGAATAGTCGACTATATTGTTCCATGGTTACCTTTGCCTGGGCACATCCGTCTCGAGCTTCGGTCTGGAGACTATCGAGTCGGCCAGAGGTAAGGTATCGGTCGACGCGATGACTAAAGGCTTGATATTGCGCTTCCATGAGGAAGAGGGCGGTTCGAACTATCTGGCGGTTGGATTGAGACTTCCGTGCGACCTCGATTGCCATCGAGGCGTCGCGCTCCACCGAGTAGATGATGTCCTCGATCATATCCGCCCATTGCATCCGGACCTTCGCCGCGACCTTTGCTTTGACTAGAATCTCCGCTACCTTCTGTGCCAAGGTGACCAGATGGAACCGAATGTTGAAGGTAAGCCAGCAGGCCTCCACTCGGAACCGAACATCGGCCTTCGGGGGAGCCGGGAGGCCACAATGCTTTCTGGCCAGACCGAGTGCCATATCTTCGGGCGTGACGGCTCCTGGGAGATCACTGGAATACCCTAGCTCTTCCAAGTACTGCCGGTAAAGGGTGGCAACGGCGGCTTCGTACGCTCGGACGTGAGATGAGGTTGTTCCGGCTACTTTGGAAGCAGCTTCGTAATAAGCGATAAGACGGCGCGTTGCTTTGACCCAGGCCTCTTTGATCGACTTCGGGATAGGACTCAAATGGGTCGATTTTTTGTCAAATCGCTTGGAGGGAACTGGAAGTGGTTCGTTCGGTCGAATGATCTTCTTTTCTCGCATATCTAGCTCCACTTCTGCCTCGCCGCCTCCAACAGGTAGTTCGCCCGGTGGAATCTTCTCCAAAGCTTTCTCGAGGTCCTTGGAAGTCTTGACACCATCAAAAGCAGCAACTCCTTCATGGATAACGCGCAAGGCACGTCGACAGCTGGTCGCCACGTTCTGAGGTAGGAGATTAGCGGCAGACCTCGCTAGAGCTGAGTATCATCGTACCTGTTCGGACATATCAAGATCTGCTCGCTTGTAGACCCTGCCATATCGAAGACTCTTGATCGGCTCTCGACAATGAGGGCATGTTGGAGGTCGTTTCAAGCCTTGTGGCGGAGGGGCAATTGACGCCCAGGCATCGTCCTCGTCTCGAGTGTAGTACCTCTCCAGTTCGCAGACCCCGTCCAAGGTCTCTACCGTGAAAACATGACCACACGTCAGAGTTATGATTAACTCATCGAGCTCTTCTCCATGAGGATCGATGTCGCAGAGTTGCTTTCCCATGATTACATCAACGACCTGTGTCTGGGTGGTCTCATTGGCGCAGAGCGGACAAATTTGCTTTTCACAGGGTTCCCCACAGACTGGATGAAACGATATTAGAAATACTGCTCCTTTACCGTCAGCGGCGGGAGCTTACCTGACGGGCATCGATGTCCGCAGGCCAAATAGAAGTCGCAGCGCAAATCGCATGGCAGTCGCGCGCATGGCTTTGTGTCGCAAGGAGGCACAGAGGTTAGATACTTTAAAGTAGTTTGGAATGAGCCACTTACTGCACCGCATACCACCGGACATGGACCCTGGTGTTCACAAACCCACTCGCAGGCTTCCATACAAGGCGCACAAGGATCCGTACATGGGAGGTTGCAAACATGATGGGCGCACCGCTGTCGGCAGCGATCCTGGCAAGGGAAATCCGCACAATCGTGATTGGGAGCGCAGACTCCAGAGCAACTATGGCCGCAGTAAAGTGACTTTCCGCAGGGATGGTCACTATGCTTGACGATTGGGCCTTGGGCGTTAAGAGCCTGGCAGTTGCCGCACAGGCTTTGACAAGGACGTCCACAGCATGGCATGATGGCACCGCAGGGCATTTGGCAAAAGACGTCCTTGGCATCGTCTGAGCAGGCTATAATCGCAGAATGTCCGCAACGAGGTAGAGGTTTGGGCACCAGGAAAGAACAGCGGAGATTTTTAGGATTGTCGATTTGATGGCTGTCAAACCCGCCGGCGTCAGCATTCGAAAATAATACGGAAGAGAAGGCTCACGCACCATCGCACTGAGCCCATGTGTCCGCAGGGGAAGCCATAGCTGGTAGGATGCTCACAAAGACCGCAAGGAGCTGAGCAGGGCTTGCTGCACGGGTGGCCTCGAGCGCAGAACTTGACACATGGCCCAACACAGCGAACAGATCGATGCTGTAGATCATCAGGATGGCACTTGAGGGGACAAAGGTGCCCGCATTTTAGCCTAGAGTTGCAGCTTTCGAGGCAACCACCTACAGCGAACAATTTAGCTGCGCTCCAGGATTCGGTGCTCAAGAAAATTGCTTACCATCTGGTGCGTGAATGGCAATTTGTCCGGGTTTAGATACCTCGATGATGGTGCCTGGGTGACGACTACAGGCCAACGGGAAGGCTGGACCAATTTGATCGTTTTGACGTAATTGCTCGATAACACCGGCCCACATTTTGCTTCCCGAAGCCAATAGATCGTCCGCATTTCCAAGTACGTATAGGCCTTCTCGTGCACGTGACAATGCTACGTTCGCTCGGTTGGTCGACTAAAGGAATAAGTTATCAGAGTCACGAATTGTCTCGCCGGTGGAGCGGAAGCGTACACGAAGGAAACCAATCTTTCTTCCGCTCATAGGAGTGTCGCCAGAGTTTCGTACAAGGGATAGAATAACAATGGTTCCCTCCTCGCCTGCAAGAGGTCGTCAGGAAAAACTCCAGCAACCTTCAGACATCGGGCCTACCCTGGAAGTTGTCCACAGTTCGTAGAAGACTAGAACCGAATCCGTACTTAGTAGGAGAATCGTGACCACAGCGAATACATACACTCGTTTAGCGACCTGAACCTTCTCTGTCGAGTCTGCAAGAATGTCGGCCGCCTCGTCGTTGTCCGCATGGTTGATGAGTTGCACGGCATCTCGTTCGTCGATTACGGTGGCAACTTCGCCCGACAGAAGCTTGCGCACTTTCGCAAGTTGACCCAAGTACGCGCACAACACAACGATATCTCCGGTCTTGGTATATTTTCCCTGCCTGGATATGGTCTTTAGATTCGGGGTGCGTGCCGCGTATATTTTCCTTACTTCAAGAAATACAACACTAAATCCTTGATCATCTTGGCCTGCGACAAGCTATTAGCGAAGAACGAAGAGACTTCTTTACGGTGCGTACTTCATAGGTGTTCGTTTTCGAGGCCGAATCATCTCCTCCACTTTCCTCAGAGTTTCGATGGTCCAGGAAAAATACATCCCGAGCCATGCCACGGACTGACGGAGGAGACCGAACCAACTCATGATCTTGGAGAGCGGGATAAAGCGTTTGCCTGACATCCACGTTAGAACCACCTCAAATATGATCAGTAGTCATCTGGGAGAATGACCTACCTGACCAGGTTAGATATTTGAGGTCGCATTCGACGCTGAACGTCGAGCTGGGACATATGGAGACCCATCGAGGACAACCGCTCCATAAGGCTTTGATCGAAGCGGAACACCTTCCCAGTACGAGGGTTATCCATAGATAGTTCTGAAAAGTCAAATGGCGTTAGGAATGATGCTCGTAAAATGCTAAGGTTAGAGCCGCACGGTAATTTTCAATGGTTGGTCTAAGCTGAAGGGGATCGCCGATCAGGATGAGATGTTCGATCGAAGGAACCAGACCTATAAGTCCTATATAAGTGAGGCTTCGCGCAAAGAATCACCGGAAGCTTACTGGCAAGAATATGAGCTTCGAGGACTTGACCTGCTTCCTCGACCAGAAGAACTTTCGGCGCGACGCTTTGTAGCAGAGATGTTAATTTGGCGGCGCCTGTTTTATGTACCAGAGTCGTGGGTCAAGAAGAAACTAGATCAGTCGATTGGAAGTGACATACCGTTAGTTGTGCAGCCAATGAGGTCTGCTTTTGACAGGACTTCTAGTTTACCCTTTACGAGACGGTTTTATCGTCAGCATAGTTTATTGAATAGAGAGCGAGAAGCATCCGAACCTGATCCATTATATCAGTCCACGAACTCCGAGTTTCAGCATGACGGGCCTTCAACCGACTGAATTCGTCCTTCTGCTCTTGTTTGGCCTGATCGCGAAGTTGACTCGTCCAATGTGAGTGGAGCCTCTGCCGTTCCGGAGCGGACATAGACCAGACGTTTGGGTCGTTGAGGAGCTGATCTATAGGTCGATTTCCCGACGGAGTGCGAGGAATACTGCTGATGTTAAGACCTGCGAAGAAAGACGTCATCTGAGAGAGCCATGGATCTTCTTCCTCTGCTTCCTCTCCGGAAAAGTCTTCGCCGTTCTGGTTCTGAAGGATTCTATAGCCCTGTGCTGGCCACTTCCCTTTCTTTCCTTGTCCGGCATTCGACGAGCTGGCTGGCGGCGGATTGAGAAACGCGACGTCCTCGGCGTTCCTCCAAAAATCACCCAAGGTCTGAGAACGGTTCCCGCGTTTAGATGCCTTCTGCCAGTCTTTTGAGTCGTTGAAAATGTGCTGAATCCAAGCCGGAGGCTGATAGGTCGAGGCGTCATGCAGAGGGTAGTGTTGTTGCAGGTACGATCGGAAGTCCTTTTCTTCGACCTTCGTAGCAACAACCTTCTCCATCAGTTTGGACATCTCCTCTTGCACGTCCTTCATTTTCTTGTAAGCTCGACCGGCGGACCGATCAGCTTGGGACGTGGCCTTCGTCCTCATCACGGTTTCGAGAGTATACTGGGCGACCGTCTCGTCGTTGGACCTTGAACCTAGTCGAATGATTTTCGTGGTAAGGCCCTTATCCAGAACATGAGAAATGATGTTGTCGAGTGCGTGGTTCGTGAACGCAATTAGCAGGATAGGCCGAATTTTGTTCGAAATGAGGACCCGCAGAAGTTCTACTCCTGTGAAACTCTACAATCGATTTGGGTTAGGTCGATACAAACAATGGATTTCAGGAAAGTTACCTTGCCAGTTCCGGGCGGGCTACGAAACTTCAGTCAGTACCACGAATAGACGGACAGAGTGGGTCCCTTACCCCTGAATAAGCGACACCTCGGAGGTCAACGCATTAACCAAAGCATCGACCTGGCTGGGGTCCAGTCGGCTCTTCGCCTTGAGTGTATCTCGTGCTTGTTGGACGGACTGTCCACTGTGAGGTTGCAGTGACAAGTTGATTGGAGGCTTGCAATCAAAGAGAGAATCGAGGGTGAAGGAAAAACGAGGTGTTACGTAGGCGGGAGGATCGATGGTGATGGATGACAGGTTGCCGCCGGGTTGGTGTGCAATGTATCGTGAAAACGGTATGGAGGCTGGAGGCCTCGACTTCAGCGTCTCGAGGAAAGGGCGGATCGATTCGAACATAATTGGCGCCTCGAGTAGGAGCTTCATCCCTTCTTCTTTCGGGCGTCGTTGTTGGAGCGCATTAAGGATCCTAATTTCGACTTCAGCGTCGAAGAACGAGACCTTGATTGCTAGCCTATCCGTCGACTGCTTTGCGGTTTGGCGGAGGTCCTCCAGGGAGCTCGTTACTGTGCCAAGATAGAATCGGATTCCTTGAACAGCCGTATTGGGTGGTACCCAGAGTAAGCCAACAAGACCGCCTTGCAGAAGCCGCCTCTTCCCGACACTCTCCCAATACGCCGACCGCTTTGCTGCAGAAGGATCCCTCGCGCGCCCACTTGGAGTGTCAAACGTGAGGTCTACGGCTAGTCCGCGTCTGGGATCGCAAGTAATACTTTTGAAATTTACGCCGGTGTAGACGCTGAACATCACCGAATCCCATCCGGCTTGAGCGGCTTTGTACAAGCCTCCGGATTTCGCTACAATGGCATCGAGCTGCGTCTTGGTCTTTTGGGGCTGCTCGTAGTCGTGAAGCACGTGTGCGAGGGAGCTGCGGATCGGGGCTCTAAAGATCTCGTAAGTATGCGCGCCGGTCGAAGACGAATGCGGGTCACTGACATTAATTCTTCGCGCAACAGGCGGAACTGGATGTCGACCAATCTTTCCATGCTGGAAGATGGAAGATGATGAAGAGCACCGGGTAGGTTGGCGGGTAGATAAGGTCCGACAGGACAAGTGAGCTCTGCGTGTATTGGGACAACGTCAATCTGGGAAATATCTTCTTTGTCGTTGTCGTGGCGTGGAACTCCTCCTTCGTGATGAACGCCAGGTCCGTCATACGTCATTTGAAGTCCATCTAGTAGTGCCTGACTGCCCGAGTCTCGTGTCACAACTTCGGGTGCTAACTGAGGACGACGTAAGGTCGAGCCTTCGGCCCGCTCAACGACCTCAAAGAGGGTATCTATGGCCTTCTTCATACGTTCGATTGCGAATGCTTTCCCCGACGCCGACCATCCTGAAATCGGGTCGGTAAAGCGAGGTGGAGAGGCGGAAACGGCGGACGCCCAGGAATTGCTCCATTCAACAAGATTCGTGACCAAAGTGGCGAAGGAAGGGTGTTGGGCGACGGCATTCTTGAAGCGGGTCGCATACCTAGCAAATCGGTAGTTAGGGGACAGCGATACCATATTGCGAGGTACTATACGAAACTCGTAGAGACATTTGCTGACAACGCGGAAGACCTGAAGACCCGAGACCGGCATGGAGTAGTCGTTGAAGGACATACGAGCCATACAGGCGCTGATGCAACTTTGTAAAACCCGGTCTACTTCATCGAAGCTGTGGTCCAGAAGTCCGTATAGTGCACTTGATCGAGAGTCATTATTAGCATGCTTCGAAACCGTAAACTAGACCTACTTGATGTTCTTGCGCAGCGTGCTTCGAATCACCGAGCGAGACGAAAGAAACTAAATTTTTATCAGCTAGCAGGAAACAAGACAGCTATATTGCGACGTACGCCGAGTACCGGGAGATAGACTCTTTGGAAGGAAATATCGGTGTATTGGCCAGCTTCACTAGAGACCGATTCGAGGAGTAGGATGTCCTGAATGCGATGAATTGCTTCTCCGTGGGGCTGGTTCGCACCAATGACTGTTAGCTTGTTAACTCTTATCAAATGGCGAGCTCTCGACTCACGTCGGCGATCATCGCGAAGAATTCCTAAGTCTACATTTCAGCTTAGAATGATGAGAGGATAGCCGAACGACTGACCTGCCCGCTCTCGATGTCCTGAAATAGATCGACTTTAGCCTTGCACGAGACTGATATGGAGCGAACGTACCCAGGTATTATTGTGCATGTTGATGCTCCCCAGAATGGTAGCGAACTGGGAGATTTCGTTATTATTCGTAAAGCGTGAGTCAGGCTGTATGAACGGCTTGATTTGGGAGTGAACTTGGCTCGGATTGAGGGTATACGGCGCAAAGCCGTCTGAGAAGGAGTCAACGTATCTGTCCATGTCCTCTTCGCTCCATGCGGTGACTGTTGACGACGCCGGGATGCTGACGGAAGATGTTGTAGCCGCTCGGCTGGAATGTTGGAACTTGCATCCGTATCCCCTATCACAGCGACCAGTCTCCCAAAACGAGCGACATGTACCTCTCGGAAGATCAGCCACGAATTTTGGAGCTTGGTTGTTCGAAACGGCCGGGGAGCTTTTACCGGTGTGCGCAAACTTGCATTTAGCACCATATGAGCAACGACCTTGTTGGTACTGCTTGCAGACACCCTTCGATTTCGGGGGTACGTTTTTCGGGGGCATTTTGAAGATGAGGAAGAGGGTGGTTTGGGGGCGAGTGGTGCGGGTATTTTAATGCGTTGGGGCGCCTATCGCTTGCGTATGACAGCAAGGTGGGAGACTGCAGGCGTCCTGTCACATAGAACTTCCGGAGGTTCAATCATTCTCCAAATCGAGACAATCGTAGCCCATCAACGCATATCCGACTCCTCGGCCTACGCAACATTGCCGCCTTCCGGGACTCGCCTCAACAGAACGAGCCCAACATCTTAGGTCTCTCATTTCCAAAACCAGCAAAGTATTTCGTTGTGCTTCCAAGGGTGATCGAGCCGCTCAGTTTCCCAAGAGAAATGAAAAAAATGTGGGAGGGCCCTTCTTTCCCATTTTTGGCGGAGGGCATTCTCCAGGGTGCCTCAGCTTTGCAACGTGCCCTTACCCCGCATGCAGGTTAACCTTGCTCTATGGACACAAAAGAGCAAACCATGCAGGGGTGGAATGACCACCGGACCACGGATGCCAAATGGAATCGGGTCCCAGACCAAACGGCGTCAATGGAAGTTCTGATTAAATCCGTAAGGCCCGATCTTTTCCGAGAAGCCTGCGGCTCCGTCATTTCTACTGTTCCGCTCTTCTTGGCGCCTTCAGACATGATTTGGTACGCGGTCTAGTGGGGAATAGAGAGTATTTGGGACCATGAAGCGTTGAAGAAGCGAATCGTAACTGAATCGGTCACGATGGGCGCCCCACATTCCCGCGGTTGGGGTAGGAACAATTCGACATTAACCCCGACCTACTTCTGTCTCCAGAGGATCCCGCTGCTGACTGATACGTGCGCATTCAGCGCTGGGGAGCATCAAAAATTACGGGCATTTGCACAGCGGTCACGGACTTGTTCCGAAACCCATTCCGAGTGCGTCTGCAGGAAATTCAACTCAGAGGTGCCCCTACACCTGGTCACTCAGCCACACCCCGAGCCGCGGGATCGTTTTATGAAGCCAGCCCTACCTAAATTTGAGGAATTTGTATGTCTCCAAGATTTGATGCTACGAAGAACTTAGTTAAGTACAAGCTAGACATGTAAACTCTCGAAGCTGATCCGGGAATCACGAGAAGGTAGGTGAGCGACTAATTCATCGGTCTACGTCTTCATAAAAGTAAAAGCGGTCATGTCCTACGATTTCCCTTACCAAATCAATGGTATCTTCGTCCGCTTCGTCAGGAGCGTGGTTTATTGTCATCTCCTTGAGTGCAGGCGGACGGTTTCGCCCACTGCCTGAAACGTCGTCCCCTCCTGACCCTTCAGACCCATATCGAGTCACTACCATGCTCAACAATTGTGGAGGGTCATAGTAGCAATCATAAAGATTGAAAACCTCCAACTCCGGCAACCCCCACTGGTTATTTGTGGTGTGATTGGACATGTACGTGAACAGAGGTTCAAGGTCACAACGAGTTACTGCAAAGGAATGGATACGCTCTACACCGTCCAACTTCCCCAATATTTGGAAAAGTTCCGAAGCGCTATCAACTTCTAGATCAATGCTGATAGATTCTGGAGGGAAGCGATTGACGTCCTTCTCGAGCAGAATCAGATCCGCCAACTCGCTCCCGGGATGCTGGCCCCACCCCGTAAGCTCAAAATTCCAGCTATCATCATCTGTTCCTGTTGGATAGCAGCTCCATATTAGAAGGTTTGGTGAGATTGAGATGCTTAATCGGTATTGTGTATCGATGAGTGTGGAAAGCAGTGTACGAGCGCTTTTGACCAAGGGAAGGGGTCCGGAATCCGAGAAGTCGAGATCGAGAGAGACGAATCGAACCGAAGGGGTACGAATTGTCTGTAGGATAGTAGATGTCCAGGAAGTACTGAGGGATGCGAACGTAATGGAGTGAAGTTGGGCTAATGTGAAAGGAGGATCCTTTCGGGAAGTCTCGACGTTGGCTCCCGGGGTCAGTGATAACACCAGGGCCTCTAACATGGGACACTCCCGCAGTATTCCTAGCATCTCCTCATAGGATGGGGCGAATTCATCAAGGTCCGAGAGAGAAAGGTACCGCAGGTCGCACAGGGTCCAAGGGCGCCAAGGAACCGCGACTCCGTGCAAGCCAAGCCGGCGAAGTTGGGGACGAGTTGCCTGAAAAATGTCACCACCATCCTCGATATGAACTCGGCACGGTACTAAGGACTTCAATTCGAGGCTCTGCAGTCGGGGTGCAGGGGCGTTCATGATAGCCAGAGCTGATTCAGAAGCCGCAACCACGAGTTGAATGGAGCGCCATCTGGTGGAATGCGTGATCGCTGTATCCGAGAATTCCCTCCACCTCTCTTGGAGGCTCCCAAACCTGACGGCACCGGCCGCGAAGGTGCCTAGAATGTTTAAAGGTTGGTTCGCCGAGAGAGAAATCGCGGTAGTAACGATGGTGGCTGGGTCGAGGATACCAATGGTGGCCCATAATGATGGAGCGCCTCTGATAACCTCCCTCCATCGCTTGCAGACCCGACAAAGAGTGACAAGGCGGCCGAGAGGTGTCGGACGGGTCCATCGACGGGTCCGGAAAGGCTCCAGTGCTCCAGTAATTATTTGTACAAAAATTTCAATTGGAAGTTGATGTAACGGTATCATTGTGTTGTGTTCCGTGTGGAGTGCCGACATCCTACGCAGAAGGTGGCCTTGAACGGCGTCGAGAGTGGATTTGATTGCGCCGGCGTAGTTGTCAACTCGAGCTAGCGTCCAAGTATTAACTGTCGGGTCTTCTCGGCAACTGTTTATATGCCATTTATTGAGTGAAGTAAAAGCGTTGTCAGAGTCGAGTGAACGAGTGCCAGCTCAGAGACAACGTACTGCACCGCCTCCAGGGCGTTTCGGTTTTCATCATAAATGGATTGCAAGAGAAGATTGATAGCGCGCTCGACCGTCGCCGTTGTCGCAGGATTCATATTTAATGTGGTACACCCGCAAGCAGCTCGAAGGAGTTGAACTGGTTAGAAGATATTAGAAGCAGAGATGGTAGGTAGGTGGGGGGAAAGGCGACCCTGCTGGAGTGCAAGTGAGTGTCTACGTCGATACTCTCACGGTTGATGCAAGCTGAATTAGTTGCCCACTTGCAACTTGCAAGGTCGTCATTCCGACGACCGAGGGTGGGTTGCTCGGAACACCAATCGAGCCGTTAAATGACAATGTATGGAGGTCTCGGTCTCGTTCCATGGTGCGAAAGCCTCGCGTTCGGCGGCTCTCGCCGCCGAGACGCTCGTCTTTCGGTGGGGACGCAGTTGCTTCATACCGTTCCGAAACCTAACATGCAGTGACCCTATGGAATGTAAATGCTAATAAGCGCCACTATTGGCGGCGACTCGTTAACTCCTATCTTGACAGGCTCTGTCACATGAACTCAACTGGATCCCGACAGATTGGACGTTCAGAGTACTGTACCTGCGAAATGGCCACGGGAAACCGGCCAGGGGTGTTCATTTGCATGTTTCACTCCTGAGGGGGTTGTTAGCGGTCTTGATATAGATCCACCTATCGAACTATGGATGTCTATGCCTATAACGGAGCTCAAGGGCGACGTTGGGGCCGAAGGGGCCGCCGCGGTGGTTTGTTTACAGTTGCAGAGGCGGACTAGGTAGCTGGCGGGAAGTATGACTTGTCGCATGATATAGCCTGCGTCATCAGTTGTGTGTCACTCGAACATTTCTGACAACGAGAGGCGCACCCGCGAGAGAAGGTCTACCGTTGATTGGTCACTCTGAGATATCACACTAACCGTGGGAGAGTAGATCCCCTTGGACTCGGACGTACGGAACTTTGATTAAGGGTTGACGAGCAACCCAACTTGCAAAGTCGTCGTTCCGACGATAGAGGGTGGATTTCCCGGCGTGTATCGATCAGCTAGTCTACATGATTAGCCCTTACGAAACCCGCCTCGGATTTTGTGATGAGGTGAAGGCCTCGCGTTCGCCGCCGAGACGCTCGCCCTTCGCTAGGGAGAAAGTTGTCGTGATATCATATCAAAATCTACCCAAATTGAATAGTTTTATAAAACAGATTGAGAGAGAGCTGAGGATATAATGCCAACCGTTGAGCGTCCGGTGTCCTTCACACCACCCAATGCACGCCCGCCAGCTGAAATCAACCATAAAACACATTGGTATAACCCAGCCTTATCACGTAGCGTAGCTTTGTCCTTGTTTGAGAGAAAGCAGCGTCTTGGGTTAGCGCCGAACTAAAGCAGGCGGACGATTGAAGCAAAGAGACACCGACGACCTCAGACTCGATCACTAACCACAACGGATTGGTACAGTGTTAACGGGCAAGTCCGTTTCCACCGCTGATCGACACATGCGTGTTTAACGCTGAGGAGCACCAATAAACGGAAGCATCGGCCCAACGGTCACGGGCTGGTCTCGACACCCATTCAGAGTACGTACTATGCGGGAACGCGTATTGGAGGTATCTCCGCCACCAGTGCCTTCGTCACACTCTCCAGCGGCGGGATCGTCCTTTACACCAGTCCCATCAAAATTCGCCAATTGTATTGAGGAGTTTGTATGTTTCAAATATGTGATGTTACGGGAGAATTCTAGTTAGGTACAAGCTCAAGCCGGACTCTCATGCCTTCCTTCCCTCATGCCAGTGTTTGAGGAGACTTGTAACCGCAAGTCTAGGGACTAAGGGTAGAAAGGCTTTCTCCGATGACACTGTTGCACTCCGGGCAACGAGATACATCCATGCTGCTTCCGCACTGAGTGATCTCGATGTCAAAACTGAGAACAAAAGTTCAACCCTTGGAAGCGGACACACCTCAGTTATAAGATATACGTGACCTTTAGAACACTGGTAGAAGTGACCACGGGGCTCTGGGGGTGAAGATATACTTCAGGTTGTGATTCTGGGTGATTTCAGCACACTACTTACTTGTTCCGAAAGATTTGTCCATGAGAGCCTTGACGGTCTGACTGTTCGGCGCGGCTGTGACTTGATTTTTGAGCGCACCTTCTTGCAGCTGCTTCAGCAGGATAGTCCACTTCTCAAAGGTCGAGTCGGCAGGGAGAGTGTAGTTGTCTTCTAGCCATTGCTGATCAGCGGGGCGGGTGACAGTGTCCAGGGCCTCTCGGAACTGTCCACCGTATTTTGCCACCGCCGTTTTCGCTTCAGCGTAAGCTTTCAGTGCTTCGTCCTTGAGACTGCCGAGTCGGATAGGGTTGAGGTAGCGTTGTACTCGATGGTTGATGACTTGGTACTGTGCCTCTATCAGGAAAAGGACGGTCCGAACGATCTGACGGTGGGAGTGCGAGTTCTGGGCCACATCAATGGTGAGCAGGGCATCACGCTCGACCGAACATAGAATGTCCTCGATCATATCCGCCCAGAGGGATTGGACCTTCTTCGGTACGTCCGCTTTGACGAAGATCTCCGCTGCTTGTTGCGCTAGGCTAGCCAATTGGAACCGAATGCCGAAGGTCAACCAGCAGGCCTCCACTCGGAATCGGACATCAGCCTTCGGGAGTGCAGGAAGACCGCAACGTCTTCTAGCCAATCCGAGTGCCATATCTTCGGGTGAAATGGATCTTTGTAAGTCGTCGGAATGCCCTAGCTCGGCCAAGTATTCCTGGGAAAGGGTAGCGACGGCAGCTTCGTAAGCCTGGACGTGAGCGGAGTTTGTCCTAGCTAGCTCGGACGCTTCGTCGTAGTAAGCGATAAGCCTGCGGGTTGCTTTCGTCCAAGGGTCTTTGATTGGCTGAGGGACTTGTTCCAGGTGGTGACACTTCTTGGAGAACCTCTGAGAAGTGACAGGGAAAGGTTCATTCGAGGGGATTGCTTGCTTTCGTTGATAAGCTTGCTCTTCCGCTGCTCTCTTTTCCTCGATAGGTAGACGGACCAATCTGGCGTCCTCTATGGCCTTCTCAAGATCTTGGGCAGCTTTGGCGCTGTCATATGCATCAACGCTCTCAAGAATGAGGCCCAAGGCCCAGCTGTTTTTCGTTGCCACGTTCTGAAATGGTCTCATGAACTCAGGTTCAACGCAAGGGCAGGAGTGACCTTACCTGTTCGGATACGTCGAGATCAGCCCGCTTGTACACTCGACCGTAGCGCAAGCTCTTGATTGGCCCATGGCAATGAGGACAAGTAGGTGGCCGCTGCAACCCTTCTGGCGGAGGGCCGATCGAAATCCAGATATCATTCTCGCGCGTATAAAAGTTGTCCAATTTGCAGATGTCATCCAATGTTCTCACAGTGAAGGTGTGCTTGCAGGTAAGTGTGATGATGAGATG
>WSTX01005504.1:0-14713 GCA_019633405.1 Tulasnella sp. 408 | reverse complement strand
TGGCGAGCATGGACGTCAGCGGACTCGCCACCCAACTCACCACTAGCGCAATCGGAGTCTAGCTGGTTACCGAAAGCCTCCGCTGCGATTTGGGGAACATGTCTCGCAGCCCTTCTTTCACTCGGTCTTTGGTCCGCGTACGGAGAAGATCAATACGGAGTTGCAAAGTGGCATATCGACCCTCTCGGGTTACGCGACGCCATGTTCATACCTTCGCCAGTCAACTCACTGGCACTGTCGACTTCATCTGCCCAATGTGTCAGGCCTCCGCTCCCTCCCTCGACCCAGTGGAATGGTACACGGACCTTCCATGCATTTGACGACGTGTTGTTGGTTGTCTTCTTCAGCCATGCAAGATACGACGTCAATCTGGACGCACACCGGGAGGCCTACGCACCTTATTTCCCTAATGTGGGTCATGCCAAGAGAAAGCCCTGACCGAGACCTAACAATTACACATCCACAGATCTTATACATTGGACCAGCGAGCCGAGAGGACAAGGGATTCAACCATTCCTACGACGTTTTTGTTGATTCGTATCAGTCTGACGAGGACTTTACTGGATGGTACAAGATGGCCGGACGAATGGTCAGAACCTCTCTTTAGAGAACCTCCCTTTTGACCCTAACCTGACTGAAACCCCTTCCAATTCAGGCCCATCACATGTTCTACACCGCAGTGAAAGACAACCCATGTTATTCGGGGTACCTTTGGGCACCTTTCGACGCCTTATTGAACGTTGCTCGGCTGGCGCAATTCCCGCAAGAGCGAATATGGTACCACAGTCCCTTCGGGGAGTATATACACAATCCAGCACTCTCCAAACCCAAGTGGAACGAAAAGGCCAGCGATAAGCATCCACCTCCTGCGACGGTGTCGACTGATACCCCTAGAGGGTACGCAGAGAAGTTCGTTCCATTTGGAGAGGATGGATGGCAGTGGTGGTGGGGGTGAGTACTTTCCGAAAAACTTGTTCTTGTCAACAAGGAACGTGCACTCACAGTTTTTTCGGTGTGCTTACAGTGAACCCCATGTCGGCTTGGAAGTTTGCTGGCCAGGGTTTCAAAAAGTCCGAAAGGAGTTCCGCGATCGCCTCCAGGGCTTGACAGGACAACCGGACCGGTTTATTGGCGGATCAGCAGATACGCTGTACGTTCCTGGTGCTTTGAGAGATGATATGTTGGAGACGTTGGGATACTTTTTGGAGACCGACTGTTTTCTGGAGATCGTACGTTCACTGGTTTCTCTCCTGATGGGCTCCACGCTGACCAAGTCCGTGAACTAAATAGGCTCTCCCAACAACACTTCACCTCATTCTCCCGCGTCACCAAACCATTGCCTTTGTCGACCATTGGTGGATTTGGATGCCACCGCTTAACACAACCTTTGTACGCCAAAAGTGGGGAGAGGGACTCGAGGTGGACTCGTTCCATAGCTTCCATTGGTACGCAATGGTTTTCCCTGCGAGTTCAGAATATGGCGCTAACGTGCACTTTTAGGGGTGACAAAGGTGAAGATGGTGTTTGGCGACCGCATCCACATAGTGTTCAAGATGTGCGAGACTTGCAGGCGGACTCATTTAGAAGGCAGGGCATGGATAGCAGTTAGTACAAGCCGCATTAAAGCACCACTGTATCTCGCTTGGTACAACATATGAACTGGAGGCTTTAGGTGCAGATGCAACGTGAAACGAGTGGCTTGGGCGGCGTCGTGCTACTCAGGGAGAAGGGAGGTGTGGCGCGTTGGGCTCCGCACAAGCAGGGGTTGTGTGCGTGCGGTACAGAGCCGTGCACTCTGAACCTCAGCTCTCCCATTGAAATCCGATCCAAACCTGATGAAAAACGACAGAGTTCCATTAACCCCTCACTTGGGATTCCCGTTGATGAACGCAGGCGGCGATGATTGTCCCGGCGTATTTTGGTATACTGTGTTGCACGGTGCAGCGGAAATCCCACCGTTTTGGTGCATCGTCCAAGAGATTCTGGGCACCACCAACAAACCCACATCCGGTAACCTATTACGATTGTTGAGGCCTCCGTTGCGAGCGGCCCCTAAAATGTGGGAGACCAGCTTTCTGCGGGTGCGCCCTTTGTTCGGCAGCGAATCAAGTCACGTGAACGCGGCATCGAACCCACCACATTCAGCAACCTCCTAAAGTCTCTTCACCGCCTTGCGGTCATCGTCTACATCCAAAGTGGCAATCATTAACATTCACGACAATGAGCAGTCAATCGGCCGGCAATGAACCGCCTACTAACCCTGCTTCAACTCATGAGCTCGTGCAATCAACTCAGGTCTCGCTTTCCCAGAACGTCGAGTCCGTGAAAAATAGCCTACTCCTCATCCTCAAGGTAACAATATTCCGCACAAGTAAAGCTCTCTCTAACATCGCTCTAGGATACCGTCTGGCCCCGGAGGTCAACCGACACGGCACATGAGCTGATAAGAATTATCGAAAATGCCTCGAGTTTAAAGGGTATCCCCAAAGACGGCCATCCCTTTAAGGCCGAGCACCATGACTCACTTGAAAGATTCATTGCGTAAGTCGTTACGGTCCAACGATATTCTTGGCTGTTGAAACAACCTGCTCCTTGGGTAATCGGAAGCGTTCAACTCAGGTTACGCGAGGCGTCAAATACATATGGAGCAGAGAAGAAAAGATTCCGCAGAAAGATAAAGCATCTTTTCACCCAAGTGGACCAGGACAAGTGCACGCAATTATTGGAGTCTTGTCGAAACGATATCAAGAACGCATTGGCGTCCCTTCCCGTGAGTCTACGAACACGCGTTCGACATGTTGCGCGCTTCTCAATATCTTCTGGCTCTTGCTAGGACCGCTGGAACCTTGAAATCACTGCAGGTAAGTTGGTATTTCCTATTGGACACAGGGAGATCCCGGAGATACCTTATCAATGTGGCTGTCATTCAACTAATGAGCACAACACCACCCAGTGAAATCCTTCAGCTCTCAACTCGGAGAAACCAACCCACCAAAGGGAGACGTCCCTTCTGCGGGCTCCGTGGGGGTAAAAGTCGACCACGCGATCGGCTCTGTTCCTCAGGCCATGACTTCTCAGAGCACGATATCCGTCCCATCCTCCAGCAACAATGAAGAGCCGACCATTCCGGGGGACCGATTCAATGGCACTTCGACGCGTCGAGAATCGTTTGGTGGTCTGAAGATGACATTTAATGTTGTTGAGAGCATCGCCGGCACGATCCCTGTCATTGGGACGTTCGTCGGGGCGGCCGCCAAGATAGGGGCGACCATTGTCGACATCATTCAGGTGAGGCAATGTCGCTTCAATTTTTGTGTTGCATCTGACCCGGATCGCTTAGCAAATGGGGAACAACGAAGAAGCCGCCGAAAGCCTCACATCTCACGCAAGTCAGCTATCTAACATGCTGAAGCGCTTCGAAAATAAATTCATCGAGCAAAACAAGGATAACCTAACGTCTCTTATCAGCAATTTACAACGGTCCGCTTATATCCCTGGCCCTGGAGCATGGACGCTCACCTCGTTCTTTCAGGGAGCTTCAAGATGTTCAGCAGAAAGTCGTAAAGCTGAGCTCTTCAAGTGTTCTAAATAAAGCATTTTCATCGAGCGACCGCGCGGACGCCTTAAAAGGATACCAAGATACAATTCGCACGGCGCTGGACCAGATACAGGTTCGGGCTTTATTCGTTCATCGTAACCGCCCTCACTGATCTCTTTGCAAACAGCTGTTGACTGCCCTCAACACCTCGGGATTAATAGCTGAATTATGTTGGTTCAGCCCTTGTTCAAGGAGCTTCGGTACTCTGACTTCCTTTTTTCTAGACGACAAGGGAATTTGCGAGGAGCAGCAGCGGCTCCTTGACCGCTTAGGAGACGCTGGCTACGGAGCTCGAGGCCATGCGATCGAGGACGTCATCTGCCTTCAAGGAACCCGTGTAGAGATCCTCGAACGTATCAATCTGTGGATAAGGAGTACCTCAACTTCGGACAAAGTACTCTGGATCCGGGGAATGGCCGGACGCGGTAAGTCGACCATTGCATCTACTGTCGCTCATTTCTGGAAGTACCAGGCTGCATCCGCCATCTTTCATTTTCGCCGTGGCCAAAACGAGACGGACAATCGACTTGTGTGCACCCTCGCTCGGCAACTCGGTAGCAGCACCCTGGTACCAGAGGTGAAGGAAGCCATCCTACAAAGCATTCGGGAGAACCAGGACGTTGGACAGGCACGTTTACGGGAGCAGTTCCAGACTCTCTTCGTACGCTCGCTGGGCGGGCTCCAAGACACCTCTGTGCCAATCCTTCTGGTCATCGATGCTCTCGACGAATGTCAGGACGTCGAATATGCCGTCAACTTTATCAAGCTCATTGATCAGTGTCTGCCGTCACTTCCCGCCAATATCAAGTTTCTTCTCACCACTCGTCCGGAGGCCCCGCTTATTCGCGCTCTCGAGCCGAGGCGATGGCACGCCGTGGATCTTGACGCGGTCCCTGGGGTGGATAATGACATCGCCGCTTTCCTGCAGCATGGCTTCTCGAGAATAAGAAACGAATATGACCTTCAGGAAGATTGGCCGACTCAGGACAACATGGGAATTATATTACAGATGTCCCAAGGCCTATTCCAGTGGGCTTGTACTGCGATCGAGTACATGATGGAAGGCTCGCCTGAGGATCGTCTCCAGGAACTCTTGGTCTTGCCGTCGATATGCCACGGGATGGACAACATTTACCTGCAAATCTTCTCCAAGGCGTTCGAAAAGGCGAATAAGAATCCGGCTAGAGGCGAAGTGTTCCTTCGTCTGCTGGGTTCTCTTATTGTCGCACCTTATCCAATCTCACTCGAAATCTTTGCTTACCTTTTTGCGGATCACCCCACCATGCGAAACAAACCCTCTGAGAACATCGTTCGATATCTTCGCCTGGAGGTTCTCGTCGATCTTGGATCATTGATTCGTATTCCCCACTCATCCTCCGACCCTATCCAACTCTTGCACACGTCAATCCGAGACTTCCTGAGTGATCTAGAACGATGCGGGAGGAAGCCGTATTCAGTTGACATTGCCAGTCACCATCACAACCTTGCGTCCAAATGTCTTGAGTTAATGGAACGAGATCTGAAGACGAACATTTGTGGCCTCTCTGACCTATCGAAGGCAAATTCGGAATTGGATATCCAGGATCTCGTGCAGCGTTCTGTACCCATGGGCCTCCAATATTGCTGCCAGTCTTGGTCGATACACCTTACGCGAGCCGCAGCAGAGTTGATCTTAGATGATTGGCGAGCGATCCATGCCAAACTCAAATACTTGAGCGAGGAAAATCTGCTCAAGTGGCTCGAAGTTGTGAGTTTGATTGGAGAGACACAAACAGCATTAGCAGTTGCACAACAAATGCATTTGTGGCTGCAGGTAAGCTCTTGCAGCATGGAATCGCTCCGAAAGTGGAAATCACCAGCTGACTAAAGAATTCTAGGGCCATCTTGATATCTCTGACCTTGCACTCTCTGCTATGTGGGGTGATCTGCAGAGATTCATAACTGTATTTTATGAGCCAATTTCCTTTGGTGCTCTGCATATTTATGCATCAGCGCTTCCATTTTGCCCATTGAACACACTCCTCTGGAAATACTACAGTAGGCATGCAACAACCAAGGTGCTGAATGGCCTTCGGAGCATGACATGGCCACCAAGTATATGGAGTAAAAGAATTGGTTCCTCGGTGGAGAGTGTTGCCTTCTCCCCTGATGGGAAGCTCCTTGCCTCTGGATCGCATGATAAGACAATCTGGCTGTGGGATATCAAAACAGGGAAACCAGTTGGAGAGCCTTTGAGAGGTCATGGTGACTGGGTTTTGAGTGTTTGCTTCTCGCCTAATGGAACACTCCTTGCCTCTGGGTCTGATGATATGACAATCAGACTATGGGACATTGAAACTGGGGTGCCAATTGGAGAGCCTTGGAGAGGCCATGACGGGTCAGTTTCAAGTGTTTCTTTCTCCCCCAATGGAGAGTTCCTTGCCTCAGGATCACATGACAGGATGATCCAGTTGTGGAATGTGGAAGCTGGGGTGGTTATAGGAGAGCCATTGAGAGGTCACACCAAATGGGTGGAGAGTGTTTGTTTCTCCCCTGATGGAAAGGTGCTTGCCTCCGGATCGGATGACGGTGCAATCCGGTTGTGGGAGGCTGAAACCGGGGAGGCGATTGGCGAGCCTTTGGAAGGTCATGACAAACCAGTAGAGAGTGTTTGCTTCTCCCCAAATGGGAAGCTCCTTGCCTCCGGATCCTGGGACCGAACCATACGGCTTTGCGATACAGAAACAGGGGCACAAATGGGAGAGCCTCTGACAGGTCATAACCACTTGGTGGAAAGTGTTTGCTTCTCGCCTGATGGGAGGTTCCTTGCCTCTGGATCATATGACAAGAGAATCCAGTTGTGGGACGCCGAAGCTGGAGTGGCGATTGAAGACCCAAGGGGTTATGATGACTCCGTATTGAGCATCTGCCCCTCCTTTAATGAGAGGCCCATGGCCTCTGAATCAGTCCAATTATGGGATGCTGAAACTCGAGTACCAATAGGACAAACTCTGAAAGGACATGATAGCGAGATCCAGGCCGCTTGCTTCTCTCTTGATGGCAAGCTTCTTGCTTCTGGATCTCGGGACAGTACGATCCGTCTCTGGGACGCGAAAACAGGGAGAGCAATTGGAGATCCCCTGAGAGGTCATGACACATCGGTGGAGAGTGTTTGCTTCTCCATGGACGGGAAACTCCTTGCGTCCGGGTCGGAAGACATGACAGTCCGGTTGTGGAATGCTGGAACGGGCATGGCATTTGGTGAACCGCTGAGAGGTCACATTACCTCGGTTCAGGATTACACTTTCGATACGCACCACGTTTGCTTCTCCCCTAACGGGAAACTCATCGTATCACATGCTCACGGTAAAACCATATGGTGGGATTCCAATACCCACGATATAATCAATGATGATACAGAGCACAATGCCACCCTTCTACCCTCGGATGGTAAGCCTATTTCTGGTATAACGGTTGTATATATTTTCTCGTCTAATGCGCTGCGTCTATAATATCAGGTAACCCATTACCCCTCCTAGATCTCCCATTCAAAAACTTCTTGCGGTCAACTACCTCAACTCCCATTGGCTCCGAAGGACAATGGGTGACATTTATGTCCAAACGCCTTTTCTGGTTTCCCCACCAGTACTGGAGTGATACAACAAAGATATTGCTTTCACACGGCAGCCTTGTGTTTGCCGTCGATAAATGGGTTTTCTTTTCGGACGTGTCAGCCGCGCTCAGTTTGTAATATGGCTTGAACCTTAAATAGCTCGTCTGGATGTACCCATTCTGACGCTGACTGTCTGCTCGTAAGCCTTGATTCACCATCGTCATGCTAGCCGCTTGGTTTACTATGTACGCAGCGACATAATCAAAGACGCTTGAAGTGTTACATCTGGTCTCTCAAGTGGTATACAGAGCAACGCAACGGGAGCAAGCCATTGTACCAAAATGCCCCGCAGAAGAAATACTAACCCAGCAGCTAACCTAACTGTGTCACGGTCTTTTCCTGGCATGAGAGGCCGGAAGGCGAGCGTTCGTTGTCATGAATAGTCTCGACACGAAATTGTCAAGCTGCCGCGCAGATTATCTCAATTGACTGTACGTAAGCCCTACTAGAGCTTAGTCACATTCAACAATCCTGTGTAACCAGTGTCTCCTTCGCGCAGTTTCACCTAACATATGCTTGTTTCCAATAATTGGTATCGCGGTCTCTCCAGCGAGCGCGAAATCCATACCGTTGTTCTGCCATCGCGTGCACAGTGCGCTTGAGTTCTAGGGATGCAAGCGGCATTCATTGGTTAGGAGCATCGTCTCAGACGTCGATTTCAATTTCGTACTCTTCCCCTTGTCTCTGGCCTCTACTACTCTTGCTCTAGTCGTCTCCGTCTTCGTCGTCGCTTTTGGATATTCGTTGACTAGACCACCTGTCGAAGATATCGACGATATCTTCGCGTGTCGAAAGGGAAGGCCGGTTGTTCGTGCCGGGCCATCGTATCTTTTCTTATTTCTCGTCGAGCTGCCAAGTTCATGATTCTATTAGCTGCCTGTGCTCTGTAAACTACGCCTGAATGCTTGTTGAGCGGGTCTCATTGTCCAATACAGGTAAATTCTCGATCTTTAACTCTTCACTATCCTCGCTCTCAATCTCACAAAGCACTTTTATCGCTTTCCCGTATGTGATAGTAAGCCCGGAATCTCAGCCAAGAGCTCGGACTAACCCAAGATAAAAAATCAAGATTCAGGGATCTCAATACAATAGAAAATTACTCTGCGACCATCGTCAAAGGGAACGCACGCACTAGGACCAACTTCTGTCTGGTCAGGGACATGTCACGAACTAAAGCGAGGTCTATGTCACGGCGCCTGTCGTCGTGGGCTGGGACGAAGGTTTTGGCTTTCGATAACCAGATTGATCCAGACCTATAAGAGTGATAAATCTCGATGCGCGTTCGTGGAACGGTGAAAATGGCGCACCCAGTGTCGGATTACTGCACATTATGAGGTAACCCGATGCCCGGCCCATCCCGTTAATGCTATCAGTCCGCTCGTAGCCGATGCGCGTAGCTATAGCCTGAAGAAACTCGCGGTCTATATGGTGTGGTGCGTGCAATGGATAGCTCGCGAACGACTTGGGGCCCATCCCGACGTGTTGGAGGTGTACGATAGTAACTTTCTGGGTCTCGGGGTCGTAGTGAAAGTTAGATGGTCGAATATCGGAGTGGTAGAAGCAGACTTCTTCGTTGGAAAAGTCGACGAGCGCGGGGCGCGCCGCCCGTTTGGGAGTAAACCGGGTGAGAGCCTGTGGAGATTATCAGTACTTTAAGACATGGCTCACACATGAAAAGAGTTTCGAATGTACCGTGTTGAGATAACGCTGGACTGCGTCTACTGAGTCGAACTCCAAAGGGGCAATGTGGTCCGGGAAGACCCTGTGTTGAGCGGGACCGCGACCGACGGGACCAAACCGCGGCTCTGCAGGAAGCGGGCAGTCTAAAATCCAGCGAACGGCTTCGGTGACCTTGTCGTACAACAGTTCCGCCATATCAGGCTTCTTATCCAGCCAATATTCGATGGTTGGGGTCTCAATGTATTCCATCACGATGTACTCACGTCCGTATCTACCATTCTCGAAGGAGTCGTAGACCACGGGGACGCGTGGAGCGCTTGGGTTCCGCACTGACTGCTCATACAAGTATTTCTGGGTCTCTGCTCCGCCCATGAGCTCAGATCCGAATTTGATGAAGAGTGGTCGAGCTCCATCAACCTCGTATTTGAGGACGTTGGTACCTCTTAGAGGGGCGCAAGCGTCGATAATCTCCTTGCGTGTCGGAAGGGAGGAGTGATTGGCGGTGCTGTCCGTCATCAGGAAAACGTGGGAGGAACCGACGGAATGAGCGGTGTTAAAGTTATCACCGCTGAGTTGTGCAGCGGTGGTGTTAGCAGGTTCGCCCTTGTCTTCCTCGACGGTCGTGAATCTGTCAGGCGATGAGGAGGGGAGGTGAGGAGGGACGTGTTCAAAGTTCGGATGTTCGCTTTTACATAATCATCTTAGTCTGGGCGACCAACTCAATTGATCACCAAAATGGTGCTATTTTCCCGACTCTCGAACCTATTATACACTCTTTCCTCACAACTGAATTGCCCAGGTATCTTGTTGATATTACCGTATACGGGCTCACGCTTTTGGAAGGAAAAGTGATTCCCTGAGTCCACGTAGGAGGGCTTTTCATATTGAGGCTCGAGGTTCGCATTTCGGTGGTCGCCAATTATCTTCACCCGGGTTTAGCTCTACATCTTTGATCCATGGAATTCACTCTAAGCCCTACCACAAGTATTTTGGTTTTTGAAGATCAAACCCTTGATCAATGAAGCACCTTTTAGCGTGTCTTTTGATGCTTTAGTCTCCCAGGCCTCCGCTGGGCACAACTGCCCGATGGGCCGTCTAGGCTTGTGCTTGCCCTTTGTGGAGTAGCTGGTCCGTTCGGCCTTAAAAATCCTCCAACAAAATCGAGAGTAGCAAAGGGATGGTCCGGTGTTCACTTGGTCCAGGCGAGGTTTAGGTGATGTGACCGGGGGGGGGGGGGAATGGCCACCTTCGCCAGCTCAGCGAAACACATGCAAAACTGCCATTATTAAGCATCTAACTCCACCGCAAAATACATTCTATACTATTTCAACTGTATAAGCAACTTCGGGTGAACCGGTTCAATCCGCCTTGGTTCTCTTTTCAATGTGTCTCCCCCGCACTGAATTTACAATCCATTTCGCTGTAGCTGGTCCCGAGACTCTGGAAGACGATTATCTACGCCCCCATAAACAATGAGATCTTTGTTTCTTCAAACATTGAGAATATATGGTTGCTGTACATGACCCGTGCTCGTGTGGTGGAGTATTAGCCTTTCGTACATTTGTCATCCACATATCACCGCCTCCCCGGAGACTCAAATGCCTTGACAGTCCCAATCGCGGCGCGCGCGGTGTGGCCTATTTCTCGGTTCGCAAGTACAATCGTTGATTAGGAGTATGGTGTCAAACGTCGATTTCAATTTCGTCCTCTTCCCCTTGGCTTTCGCTGCTACCACTCTCGCTCGAGTCCTCTCCGTCTTCATCCTCGCTTTTCAATAATCGTTGACTAGACCATTTATCGAAGATGTCCAATCGCGATAATCCTAGGCAAGGGAGCGAAAGGATAAGAGGCCATTTGCCCAACACCCTCGCAAATCCTCCCGGCCGCTCACCTGTCGAACATAGATATGGTAGGTCCATCGAGTGGGTCCGAGCTCGCTTCCAGAGCGAGGGTATCTGCGAGACTGCTTTCCTCGTCTTGCTCCGACTCGGCTCCCAGTTGCTTTGGCGGGTTGCGCGTCGGTGGATACTCTTCCGTCCAACTGTCCTCGAAATCCGGTGAGCTGGGATTATGGAGCGGGCGGTGGAGACGGATGAACCACTCGATGCCGGATGTCGCGAGGAGGGGCAAAGTCGGGTGGAACAGCGCGGTGTTGATGATCGAGCTGTGGCCTGCGTTGCACGGTGTCGGTGGAGGAAAAGATGTGGGATGGCGCGTGCTCCTTGGAGAAAAATGATGAGTCGTTACCTTCGAATCGTCCTGCAGGGGTCGAAATATTTGCTAGCACTAGAGGGGTCGTACTTCGGTTCGCGGCGTACGCTGCCCACGTGGGACGGAGGTGTGTTAGCCGGTTTCCAAGCTACTTTCGCTAGCCGCCGGGGGATAGACGTACCGAACACTCCAGTAGATTCACCACTCCGCCCTGACAATCACTCCTCAGTCGTTATCGGCCGCCGTTGCTCCTTGAACTGTTCCGCTGGTGGAACCTTCCAGATGTACCCGCGAAAGTCCTCCGATCCTGCGGAGTAGTAGTTTGTGCCGCCGTTACTTCTAAAGGAGCCATGATGTGCAGCAAAGTGGTCAGGTTTTCGATGGTGCAGGAAGCGTTTTGCGTCGGAGAACGTCGCTTACCTTCATCGTGACCGCCGTCTTGTAGCTTGGTTGGCCCGCTGGTAGAGGTGAGCCGTCGGGAAATGTCGCTGAACTGCATATTGCAATGGGGTAAGGGTCGTCGAGGGTGTATATCGTTGGGAAATGGCCCTTTAGGCGTGGAGGATCAGCTTGGTGGTAGGAAGGACGTATAACGAAAGACAGACTTGGCACGTGAGTGCGAGCAGCGAACCTGGTGAAGAAGTAGCCGAAGTTAATACGAGGAACAGAGTGACGGATGCGCAGTGTCATTACCTTCGGCGTCGAAAACCAGAATGCGAACATCCGGTTGCGCCAGCTAAGTCAACCCGGGCTGGTCACTTTGGTGACGTCCTGTCAACGGGTTGGGTGTCGGTGCTTTGTCCCTTCGTGGAGTTACACTTGTTATGCTTACCTTCGTTACGCAACTTTTCCAACTTCTCTCGCGAATGCCATCCTTGAGCCGTACAGTTCCGTGTCACCGGCCGAGGTACAGACAGCGAAGAACCTCCCATCTGAAGCAGGATGATACCTCACGCCCGAGATCTCGCCCCCGAACTGTAGATGGCCGACTGGTTGACCGCTGTTATTACGAATGTCGTGAAGGAATACTTTGCCGTTCGAACCGCCAGACAAAAGGAGGTTGTCGTTTGATGGATGGGTGGAGAAGTCGTTTATGGTATCCTGCAGGATGGGACGCGGTCAATGAAGTTGATTGTTAGAACAGGACGGAACTGACAACATAATGTAGTGTGGAGCTACCACTCGGTGGAGTGGAGTTGATGGCGGATGAGGAGGTCTGCAGCGAGAGTGGGATATGGTGGCGATAAGGTTCCTGTAATGTTCCAGCATCCAGCACTTTCAAAGCCGGGGATTACTGAGCGTTCCCAGCGTCAGAGAGCGAGGAAAATCTACCAGAAAACATGCGAATTGCTCGGGCTCACCGCGAGAGACAGTATGATCCCTTAAGTTGGTGTCTTGTTAGAACCCGGCTGAAGAGGGAAGCTAGTGCAAAGGGCGCACGAACTCTCGGTGTGGGGAGTCGGGCGGAATGCATTGAGGCGTCGGAGTAAATATCCCAGAATAGCAGTTATCTATCGAACAGAAGCGAGCGATAAGCTTGCAAATATTCGGAATGTTGCATTCGTTGAAAGAAGTCTTACCGTCGCCCCCGCTGACGAGCCATCGGCCTCCACCTGTGGTCCATTCTTTCGGGTGACTCGTCAAATGACATTACCGCCTATGTACCCTCTGGTAACACTCTTACCAATTGCATTGGCGCAGGACTGGTGACCATTCAACTTCCTGACAAAGGTATTCTGAATTGAGGTTCGGTGACGTAATCAATGGGCAAAGTTGCTGTAAGACCGCGCCCAAGGACTCCTCGATGCCATGCAGCATTTTGGCGCGAGTGTTGTAACGAGTTGGCGTTCTTCCCGTTGTGGCCATCAGAGTGAGAGCGAGGTCTTCAGATTGCGGGTAGATTGCTCTCAGGGCTCGAGATCCGAGTTTAGCCCACGACACCCTCTCCTACCACAACACCTATGTTACCAGTGGCTGTCCTCCATCGACTGATCCTCTCCTTTCGACCATTCTCTTCCTTCTCTCTGTTCCTGAAACAATGGCCAACGCACCATCTCCGGTCGCTGGGCATCCCGTTCGTCGTGCAGCTCACTGAAGAATCGCCGTCACCGACGCGGTCGATATTAGAATCAGGTCTCGGCCCAGGACGAGCTACTAGAGGCACACACCAAGGTCTCAGAAGTATGCACAATGGAGACAATTTGGAGAAAGAGTTTGGAGGACTCTGATGACGACGACGATCTTGGCGACCGTCGAAACAGGATATTCTCCGCGAAGTCTATCCTGCTTGCCTGGAGCAAAGATGACGGGGCACAACCTGTCTCTCAATTTGGCGTCGAACAAGCAAGTCCGTCATTCTCCCCCAGGGATCCGTGCATCTCTTGGGTATCTTTACACTCGCCTGGCATCACCGATCACGCCGAGAGATAGGACGGACTGCAGGAGAACTCGTTTCACACCTTCAATTGGTATGTCCGTAACAGTTTTTTTTTCTTTTGGCGTGTCTGAATACGACACTAATGTGCCTTCAAAGGAGCGACAAGGGTGAAGATGGTGTTTGCCGACCACATCTGCATTGTCTGCAAGACCTGCGGGCCGACTCCCTTGGAACGTGGGCCATGGGTGGCGTCCGCTGTAGGGCATCACTGTAACTCGCTCGGTGTAATATGTGGCTCGGGGATCTGGGTGCAGATGCGATTTGATGGATCCTACTTCGAAGGCCTCGTACTGCTCGAGTCGTGATCTACTTGGGTGCCGCACGCAATGCTTCAAAAAAGGCACGCCGCTCACGTCTCAGCCCTACCCTTTGAAGTTGGGATCAGGTTCAACCTTTCTCGACGGCGCCGAGCTTATTCACTCTCCCACTTGAATATGTTGGTATGTTCTTGGTAAGGGCATTCGTTGATGATATCCTCGCGTGTCGAAAGGGAAAGTCGGTTGTTCGTGCTGCGTGATTGTATCTTTTCTTATTCCTTGCTGGGCTGCAAATTTCACGATTCTATTGACCGCGCCTGGTCTGTACGATAAACCTAAATGAGTTACTCGTTAAGCGGGTCACATTGTCCAAGACAGGTAGTCCATCAATCTTTAACTCTTCTCCAACACTCTTGCCTTGCTTCCACTCTTACTTAGCACTTTCGTTGCCGCCTTCAGCTTTCCCGTTTGTGATAATAAGCTCGGAGTATCTAGTCATGAGCTTAGCTGACCTAAGTTTTAAAAGCAAGTTTCAATAATCTCGCCAATATACGGTCGCTCTGCGACGACCATAGTCAAAGGGAACGTACGCATTGGAACCCACTTCCGACTGGTCAGCGACATGTCACCAAGCAAACTCAGGTCTACTTCGCGGCAGTTATCGCCTTCGAGTATTTCAATGGTTTCGGCCTCCGATGACCAGATTTGTCCAGACCTATAAGATTGATGAACTTCAGTGTTTGTCCACGGGACGCTGAATATGTCGTACCCATTGTCGGATCACCGCACATTGTGAGATAACCAGATGCTCTGGCCATCCCGCTAATGTTATCAGTCCGCTCGTAATCGATGCGCGCGGCTATAGCGCGATGGAACTC
>WSTX01005503.1:0-10687 GCA_019633405.1 Tulasnella sp. 408 | reverse complement strand
TTAGACCCGATATACATCTATCGGCTTTTTCAATCCGACATCCGTCGAACGCACTACTCTGTCTTCTGTCAAAGTCATGTTGTTGGCATTCATCGTCGGGCGGGTCAAGCTTACGGTGTCCCTCCTACTCCGTCGACCCCCGACGCATCACAAGACCCCAATAATGGTTCAGGTGCTCACACTGGATCTCACACGCCCTCACCTTGGACGATTCCTGTCCATTTCCTCCAACCTCAGGCCACTCGACTCGATTCTCTGAACCTCTTCAATTCCACCAGTTCATTGCAGTCAAACGACCTGTCCCCGTACCCTCCAATCTACATTAAGTTCCACTCCGCGGAAGTTCACGATACGTGGTTTGCTCTGTTTCATGCCTATTCCCTTCCCGAAACCTTCGTGAACGGGGTGCCTTCGCTTTCGGTATACGACGAAGAGGCCGTCCAACATCGGAAGTGGCGAGGACTGAGCCTCAACATTGACTGGCTGGATGGGCTCGACGGATCAGAAGAAGGAGGAGTGAGAGAGGGCCCGTCGTCATCCAACAAGGATTCGTTGTCGGGGTCGCATTGGGTAGATTTCGACTTTTACTGCGACATCCTGCTTGATGGCCTTTTGGTCGGCAGAACTACAATAAAACGCTGGTCTCGTCCCCTCAATTCACCTATGCGGGTTGATTGGCATGAACGCTTTGAACTGTCCGATCTTCCCTCCTTGGGGAACCTCCAACTCCTCATTTGGAGGATGAAAGCGGAGAAAGTGGAAAAGGAGCGACCCCCGATGAATAGCTCTGGTCCGGACGGCCAGAGACAGCGTTTGACCTCACTCGCGTCTTCGTCCATTTCCGCGGGCGTGGCATTCATCAGCCACGCAGTTGGATTCGCTCACAAGGAGAGGCAACAAACTTGCATAGGCCAAGTGCAAATCGCCCTATCCGATTTCACCAGAGGCGAACTCGTAGACGGAAAATGGGAGATTACTTCGTTTGGTTCCCGAATACCTTGGCGGATGGGCCCTCCGTTGACGACGTGGCTCAAAATCAAGGTGGACGAGTGAGTTAACAGCGACGATGAGCGTTTCTAGCAGATAACGGATAACCTGACTACTATCTTTTGTCATACTCGCAGGTGTAACATACTGCCATTGAAGGCATATTCGGAGCTTTCATCTTTTCTAAAACCTTCTGAAACCTTTCTCTTGCTCGATCAATCCTGCTTCACGAAGGGAAGGGGGACTCCGACCTTCCAGAAGGCATGTCTACCAACTCTCCAGCGGTGTCTTTACGACCTTTCAGTCGAGGATTCTACCATTATCCAAGACGCTTCGCATATTCTTACTCTGGAAATAGCTAAACTTTGGGAGAAGACCGCCGCTCATCCAGGTTCATCCGTCAACAACACGCTATTCCGCTCCGGGGCCGTTCATAGCAAGGTCGTGGAACTCATTATGTCGAATCTTGGGCGCGAATGGCTAGTCAGTAGCTTGGGCCATTTCATTCAAGAAGTAATTTCGGAAAAGAGCGCATCTAAATCCGGGCATGTAAAAGGCGAGAGGAAGTCGGGAAAGGAAGGAGGCGGTACTGCTACGCCTGACTACGGTTCCGCCGACGATGTTCTTATGTTTTGGTGCGACAAGGCTTGGTGGTATATCTGGAATGCTAGGGAGCAGTGTCCTAAGTGAGTCCGAGGATCTAGACCGTCGATGCGATAAAGTCGTTGAACGTTCGACCGCTGTAGCGATCTTCGTCAAATCTTCTTCACTATTCGAACGGAAATCGAGAGCCGGTTCAACCTTAAGCCCGCCAAGCGGCTCCAAGGCTTACACAGCAAACCACGCAAGGATTATAGCACGTCGGCCACTGCGGAAGATAGTCCCGACTACCGGGAGTCGGGCGACGTTCAGGTTTCAAGTGAATCGAAGTATGAGAACTTCAAATTCCAGATCATTTCTGGCTTCGCGTTCTTGCGATTCTTTTCGCCTGCGCTTCTTAGCCCTCACCTCTATAATCTGGTTAATGGACGCCTCGACGATAATGTGGGGGATATTTTGAAGGTGGTAGCCAGAGCCTTACAGCAGCTCGCGAATCTAACTCCGGTTGGTCAAATTCAATCTTGAGTGAGAATACGCCTCGATTAACGCGCCTTTTGCCAACCGATTGCAGGGTCACTCCACAGAAGTGCTACTCCAACGATTCTCTAGAAAGTATTCCGGCGATATGGTCGATTATCTACAAAGCATATCCACCGTTCTCTCTCCAGCACCCACGGCCTCAACTACACTTCCTGCTAACCACGCATTGAACAGAGAAAGTCCATGGGTATCGCCGGCAGTGACTCATGCCTTGCAGTCACGTCTCAAGAGCTTGCCTCCACTTCATCAAGAATCGATCCCCGCTCTCCCGCACCTGGTTGACCCTGCACGATGCCTTTCTATCATCGCTTCAACAGTTGCTCGGCACGTACGGGACGATGAGATTGATGAGTCTGCCGGGCCCACTTCTCTGGCGACGCAATGGCGAAACTTCCACAGCATCTGCTTGAGAGTTGAGGAACGACGCCTCCGTTCTTGCAGGGTGGATCCGAGCAAATCTCCTGAGGAGGATGGACAATCCTTCACCTGGGAGGTCGATGAGGACGTCCCCGCTTCCCCTGTATCCGATGCAGCGGAACTGGCTTTCACAAAGCCAGAAACCATACAGCAGACGGACAACGCAGGGCGACCAACTTCTCTGGTGAACCCACAGGCCATCAAGCCTTCTCCCGCCATCAGCCAAGTGTCGACCTTTACCAATCATACGTTATCCACCTACTTGGATTATTACCTGCAAAGCGATGAGAACAGTAATGCCGAAAGAACCGACGCTCCCGAAGTCCAATATCGTCCGAGGTCAAACCGTCGACCTTCCACGGCCCCTGCAACACAGAGGATCAGCCAATTTTCAAGCCTGCCTACTTCGTCGCAATCTAGGCCCCTTGCTTCGCCATCTCAAGGGCCTCCTCAAAAACCCTCCCGACAGGACCCGAGTTTCACCGAGGGGAGAGAGTATGCCAGTGGGAGACGGAACCCCCAACCACGGGGTTCACGTTCTGCTTTGGAGAACGATTTTGCCTCCCCGACTCCTTCGGTACAGGCTGGCACGGTAGACAGGAAGGATAAGCGTGGCGCACGAAGTTTGCTGGACGAAAGCCAATAGGTTGGCAGCATATGCTCTGTGAGGAAAAATATCTGTTTTGCTGTCTTAGGCTGTGCCCCATGGTACTTTAGACGTGTAGATGCAATATTATATCATTATGTGCTCTGTATCGTACACCTGGCCCGTGGAACTCATCGCGGAACGGACGAGGCATCGCTGCCCAATGGTTTCTTCAAAAGCTTCACGGCCTCTGCAGCCACGACTTCAGACGTGCTCCGAACTGTTATACGACAAAGCTAGGGGACAGAGATGAATATTAGAGAAACGAATCATATGAGGATAAGTATGCCTAACCTTAGCCGAGGCGCTGGGCTCTACTCTCAACAGACACCCAACCTTGCCTCCAGTCGACATGTGAAGAACTCCTGCACCAACGCAATTGACCTGGTTCGGGTCTACGTCAGGCAGGAGTAGGAACCTGCTGCCTTCAATCACTTTCTTCTGCCTCTCCGTATCAACCACCCCGCTGAGCAAGTTTATGGTGAAGACCTCCTGCACTTCGCGCGGTGGGCCACCAATCAACTTCCATCGCTCGAAGAACTCGGAAGGAGCCAATTTGACCGGTTCGAGGAACTTCGTAATCACGATGGGCAGGCGTATATTGATTGTTTGAAGAGCTCCAGCGAGATAGGAGATTCGTAGGATCGGCGGGGAGGTAAACACGTTCTTGCATTCGACATTGAGTACTTGCTGGGTTTGCAGTCGTGGCGTCACCGTACTTGGCGGTATCTTCGCAAAGACTACCGATAAAGCCTCTGGATCTGGAACGTCGATTGTTGCGGTGAATGATTCGAGGGGAGCGCTCAATTTGTTGCCAAAGTACAAAGCAACACGGCCAAGGTGTCCGTGAAACTCCGACTTGTATCCGATCTGAATCTGAACATCTTCGTACAACAATGCCTCCGAGGTGTACGTCAGACGCTCGTACCATCGCTCAATGTTCGGACTTGTTGTGATTTGGACGGGTGGGCCGGACGCCGGTGTTTCGCCGTTGGCTTGAGCTCCGTTTGGCGCTGATAGGTCGAGGCCTTGAAGATCACTGAGAATATCCCCGGCTTTGGATCCAGGCCCTTCGAGAGTCGCACGCTTTCCAGCTTTTTTCTTCGTATCGAGCTCTTCATTCGCTTCCTTCCCTCCAATAACCCAGGTACGCTTGTCCTCTGTATCGCCTTGTTTCTTGTTCAACCGAGCAAGGAGGGTTGATTCGCGAGCCGGGAAGGGCGGCATTTCCTCACAGATGTTCTGGAGAAGCTCGTCTTCTTCAGGCCTCGATGCTATGGCATAGTACTCGCATGCCCTCTGCTGGAGTTCGGAGTCCAGAACGTGTGAATAGCGCTCAAACACTTGGACTAGGTGAGGTTTGATTTCGGGGAAGACGTTGACCCATTTGAGGTATGTTGATAGCAGGAGAGCTCGGGTCGCCGCTGAGCAGAAATTGGCCTTTGCTTGTAGAAGCTGGAATTGCTCGAACGGACTATAGCCCGGTTCGTTTGCGATGATGTGCCCGTACTCCCCAAGGATATACCCTAGAGAATGGAGTTGGTAAAAATCAAAATGACGAATCAGCGGGAAGAGATTTCGCCTACCGCCGATTTTGATGAGACTTTCGTGACATGTTGGGTTCTTCAGATGTTCGAAGCAGACCTTGGCAGCGTATTCCTGGAGGTCTTCAGTGTTGGTGACAATTTGGATAACTCGATACCAGACTTCGTCTCCAACATGGTCGCCCGCCGTGCTTATCAACTGCAAGATGGTATCGACATACCATTTGTAGCTGGTCGCAAACTTCTCCGTTGAAATGGCGATTTTCAGAACCATCTCTTCGCGGAGGCCGTAATCTGCAACCTTGAGGTAGCGCAACAGCTCGCCGACTATCAACTCCGCGTTGTCGACATCGCACATGCTGTATAACAGGTCGAGGGCGCGGCGTCGCACGCTGATATCCTTGTCGCGCAAGGATAAAAGGATGGTCTTCTGGTGCCGTTTGATTTGCTCCAAGGAGTCGGCACGAGCAGCGAGATGGGCCAGCGTATCCAGACCTAGGTACCGGACGTTGGTTTCTTTTGACAGAATGAACTGGGCGAGGAGGACGGTCGCAGACCCTACAAGTGGAGACTTGGGATCCAGATGGATTGCGAGACCGATGGCTTCGAAGAGAATCGCATTCTGGGCGTTGTTATGTTGAACGTTCCGTATGGGTTCCGAGGATGCTTGGAAGATTGCCTGCAACACACGTTGAAGTGCGGCGCTCACTGTAGCATCCTCTAAAGCCGTTCTCAGCATTTTGGTAGGGAGATGGAGGAGGCGATGCATGCATACCAGATGGGGGATAGTATTGGAGTAGTCGAAGAAGCTTAACTTGCAACCATGGTGTCGGGACTTTGTAGTATAAATATTCTGCAGGGTATTCGTGATCTATCACCAACTGTAGGGATGTAAGCCTTTGTCCAGTATGAACGTGTTGAGGCGACCCGTACCCTGTGCAAACGATCCACAGCTTTCTGGTAGCAAATTGAATAGGCATCCAAGTGATCCTGAGCCAGCGCCAAGACCAGGCTGGTGACGCAAATAGCTACACCCTGTGAATAGGAGCTTTTTGAGGAACTGAGATTGGTGGGTTAACATGGGCTACGAACCAGATCTGGGTCATCCATAATTGACACGATGCGCAATGCCCATTCGGCTGCGGGGATGACGGTGGGGTGCTTCCTGTATAGGCGGAGGAGAGTTAACGCAGCCTTCTTTTTTACGAAGCTCTGCGACGTCCTGGCCACTGTTTGTCAGCTGTGTCTGCGCGCCTTCCGTCCAACCAGAACGTACGGAGAGATAAGCAGGCGGTGGACATCAGGTGCCAAGGACTCTGCCATTTCTTCACCACCGACATTCGCGATGGCGTGGAGTGCAAGACAGTTGTTGATTTCACTGTGAGCTTCCAAGTCCTTTCGGATTGAGTTGACTACAAGACGCAGGAAGTCCGAGTTTTCGTGCATGAGCAGGGTCACTGCCAAGTATCCCTGGCCAAACGTAGTGGTCGATCATAGGGTCTCATATCTCTTTCATGAATGCAACATACGATCTGCTTCTCGCTGTATTTACTGCTTGAAATGAGGTTGACAGCCTCCATATGACCGATGTCGACTTTATAGCCGAGGATATAAGTGAATATAATCTGAAAAGGGGAAGTTAGGGCTTGAAGCCCGGGTCTGAAAACGCCAAGCTGTACTTACCTTGGCGACGTATTTCTTGCGTTGGGTGGAAGTCAGGCCAGCATCTTGAGGTAGAGGGTCAATGAGTATGCAGAGGACATAATTTTAAGCAAGACTCTGAAGTATACCTTTGAACTTCTTGCGTATATTAGCCATTTCCTTGTTAATCCGTTTCTCTTCTAGCTCCCTAACTCTTGACGCTCGAATGTCCGCAATGAACTGGAAAACGAAGCGTCAATGCCCTCTACCGACACCTCCGACAAGGGCGTTTGCTACCTGCGTCAAGCCTCTCATATTACTGGCCATGGTTGCTGATTATCCGGGGGTGAAAGATGCTGGCAAAATAGGTCTGTTTCGTGAACTTCGATGTGGATGCCTAAGGGCGCGGGACAGCCGAAATTGGAGGGGGTGATTGGATTCGGTTTCCTAGTTCAAGAAGGTCACAGAGCGTCGTGAAGGTCGTCGTAGTGGCGTATGCTGGGTATTGAGGCTGGAGGCGGAGAAAGGCAAGTAGGGCGCGTCCTTCGCCGTTGGGCAGCATTCCAATCCCTAGTCGCACGGTTCGGGTTGACCCCTGTTGACAGAGCAGGGTACACGTCCGGTCCGGGGGCAAGACAAGATTATATAGAAAGAAAAGTACAACAGGATATCTAACAGTGGGGGGTGATACATCCCAGACTCCAGAGCAGGTAATAAAGTGATGGTTGAAAGCAGCAAGCCTAAGCCTGAATCCCTACCGGTATGCGCGACGCATCGTAAGCGTTCCCCATCCTCACCAAACTGTCCATCTCAGCGAAGAACTCGTCATCCACACCCTGACACTGCATCATGCGCATTACAACCTGCTCCCAGTTCCCAGCGAGGATTCCGACGCCTTCCTCCCGAGCCTTTGTACCCATTGCGTCTGGTTCGCCATACCCAATACCGAACGTTGGGAACCCAAACGGACCAGTCATCGACGCCGCGCCATCATCTCCGAAGCAATCGCCTTCTTGGTCCAGAAGTTTCAGAGTCTCGACTGCTCTCCGGGAGATGACCATGAACGGATGGCTGGCATTCGGAGCGGGAGCCACCGCAAACGACTTTCCATCAGGTGTCGTACATTTCATGTAGAAGTACGACAGCCGCGTGATGATGGACGTGACTCCGGGGTGCTTCATCTTCCTCTTGAGAGAAGGAGAGGCCAGGAAAACAAGCCCGTAGATGGAAAGCATGATACGCTCGGCATATCCCACCCATGCTTCCAGCGAATGCTGATTCAGCGTCATGACCGTGTAATCCTCCCTTCCAACAGGAAGCATCCGCACCAACGCAGAATACAAGTTGAAGATTTCTGTTGGGTGCACACACTGCGAGAAGACTCGGCGGTGATCGTCGCGATGCGAGACCCTGGAGAACATGTCGAGGGCCAGGTCGGGTGCGGAAGGCGGTAGTGGCGGCTGTTGGGAGTTCGAAGATTGTACGGCGGCATGGTAGGGGGACACGGCGATGGATGGTGAGACGACGTATCGAGCTGTCAGTCGGAAAATCCGTTGTGAGGTTTGAGGTAGCAGGTCCTCGAAGTTGAGCCATTGCGACACGTTGGCGAGGTAATGCAATGCGTGGTCTTGAACCTTGACGAGATCGGTAAGGCTGAAGACCGGTACAAGGGGTTGGGGGTAGGAAGCGGATGCCGATTCGTCCTCGAGACAGCACAATCGTACGATTATGTTTGTGATAGCTGGATACTTCATCAAGATCTCCGCATTCGCAGGGAAGGCTGACAGGTTGCGGAATAGTTGGATGACGATGAGCACAACGTCGGCAGGTCGCTCCTTTGGCCCTCTTTCCGGATCAGCGCAACGGCGCCCATCTCGACGCTTCTGTCCAGCAGGGGAGGTGAACCCGAAGCCCGGACCAAAGATCTCCGATCCATCCTCCAGAGCGAATTTCATCAGCTCTTGGTGAGTCCATTGTTTCCCGGACGGTGGCTGCGAAGGTGGAATTGCAGATTGTGGCGGCTCGTCGGCGTCCTCTGAGCCAAAGGCTGTTTCCTTCAGGAAGTTGAGCAGAACGGGGATCAACTCATCTTCACAGGGTGCGAGGATGAACCCCTCTTCTTGCCTCCGGCCAGCTGTGGACAGTGCCAGAAGAGCAGTCAAGGCGTATGTCACCTCGACGGCCACACGAGACCGGATCGACATAATGAGACCCTCGATGTCGACCTCTCCCCACTCCTCAATCGGACGGACAGTGCGTCGGGATTGAGTGGCCGCACGTTCTCGTTCGATGGCCGTGATATTTCGACCGCCGTATGTGTTTAGTTGGCGGAAGAGAGGTCGATACAGGATTTTCATCCGAGGACCGGAAACTTGCTGAGCCGTTTGAGGGTGCCCGTTTACTGGCCCGAGGCGGGTTGGCGAATTTGAGGAGCTTGTCATAGCTGTAGGGTCGTTCGTTCCGTTCTAAATTGAAAAGAGGTCGTAGAGCGATTAGGATACTAAGCGATGGAGGCCAGGTCTTGAAGGGATTCACTTACTATGATTCCGTCAGCGACCGGTGGTTGTTCGTCGAGACGAGGTCTCTTACCATCCATGTCCCCAGTGTCAGTCCGTTTACGCTTCCGCGCCTCAGAATCAGAATCTCCCATCTGAGTGTCTGGCGTGGCCGCGGCGTCTAGGCCATTGGTGACGGCACCGACCTGGCTTTGATCTAGCCCGGCAGAGCCCAGGGATGCAACGTCTGGAACTGGAGGAGGGGGCATCCCTATGGCGGGGTTTTGTTGCGGAGGAATGGCCTGTGGTCCAACCCCGTTGGGTGCTGGGAAACCCTGCTGTTGCGGACCTAGTATATTCGACGGTTGCTGTTGGGTCATGAGTTGCTGAGCCATCTGCTGTTGTTGCAGATTCCTGGCTTGTTGTTGAGCCAACAGATTCTGCTGTTGGGCGAAGGCTGGTTGTTGCTGCTGCAGGGCCGCTTGATTGGGTGGCTGGAGTCCGAGTTGAGGATTTGCACCGCTACCGAGGCCGTGAAGGTTGGAGTTTACCATGGCGAGTTGAGTGGGATTGAGGGCCTGGCCACCATTTGCAGCCATGGCCTGTTGGAGGGCCATGTGTTGCTGCTGTCGCATCGTCAGCATGACCTTCTGCTGAACGACCTTGGTCCATTGGGGCTCGAACGGGAGCAACAATATGAAATAGTGGCGTTGAAGGATTTGGACCAGGTCGATTGGCGGCTGGCTGGGGTTCGCGGAGGGCTGCCGTCTCGGAAGTCCGATGTGGTTTAGGAAACCTTCCCAAGCTGCATCGTCATATTGGATCTGAGTTGCGATTCATTTTCAGGTCAGAAAAAGGGACTGCCAAAGCACGACTAACTTGCTATCGCACGCACCTTCTGAAAGCCTCCCTTCTGGATCACCCAAATCATAAGCATGTGTAGGTCTAGCTCTTTTCCTGAAAACTGGATCGTTCCGGGGGAGGAACCCGGCTGGATACCACGCATGGGTGACGTTGTAGGGTCATAAGCAGGGGATGGAACGCCGGTTATGGCTTGTGGCAATGGAGTTCCTTTTGCGGCCATCACCTCAGCGAGTTGAGGTAGGAAGTTTGGAGGACGATTGTTGAGCATTGCGTTGATAATCATGGACTGTGCATGATGAAGCTGTCTTTGCTGCATACTTTGCATCTGTGGGTCCATGGCTGGTGGCGGATTGATACCCGACGGTGCTGTGGTTGTCGTGTTGCCTCCTGGCTGCAGTCCGGCAACCGCTGGGTTTAGAGGAGGTGGAAACTGCGAGGAGGTTGCTCCGGACGCTGAATGGCTGAGAGCGCGTGAACGTCCAGCCGCCTGCAACGCTGCCATCTGTTTTGCCGCACTCGCCGGATCGAGAGAATACGACAACCCTCCGCTCGTGCCTCCGAAATTATCGAGGGGATTTGCAGCCTGGCCCTCTAAAAGCGGATTGGGGGCACTGCTAGGGTCCGATATATTAAGCTGCGATGCTGCCGTCATTTGTTGTTGATGGTGCTGCTGTTGCTGTTGCAGGAAACGCTGCTGCTGCCTGGGGAATTACGAGCCACGGAGAAATGAGAAGTGTGAGCAGGAGGATCGCGTGGAAGATCATCCGGGGCAAAAATACTAACAGCGCGTGCATCTGCCCTGTGCTGGCATATCCGCCCTGCTGGAATACGTTCACCAGGTCGCGGTTCAAGTTGTTGACGCCGCCTACACCGTTGTTCATTGTGGTCGACGCCTTGACCAGTTCACAGCAAAATCCAACTTCACACGTAGAACAGCACCGCCACAAACAGGA
>WSTX01005502.1:0-14844 GCA_019633405.1 Tulasnella sp. 408 | reverse complement strand
GACGTGTTTGAACCGGAGGAGCGCCACCATCGTACGAAGATAATGACGATAAGAAAAAGAACGACTAATCTGATCTGACGAGGTGACCGTCGTTGTTGGGAATGCATATGACTGCGCTTGTGGAAGCGCCTCTCCGGAGTTTACAGTAGCGAGAAACGGAGGTGGGAAGTTCGGGAATGACGGGAAGTGCTGGCAGTGGCTGGGGCCGGTTTGGCTGAGTTTTCTACCGATATTCCCACACTATTTCCTTGGCTAACGCTACCTTACCCCTCTGTTCCCACTATGATCCTTAGGACGTATCTAGGCCCTTCTGATTATCTTTCAAGATTTCTTTGTCTTTTCTCTATTTCAGTGATGTCGTGTTCCGCCCCGTCGACATTCCTTCAGCTAGGGGCTTGCCTTGCAAAAGACCTGGATCACAATCATCGACGATATTGAACACTTCCGTACTCAAAAATAAGGAGGCATTATACTGTATTCTCTCACCAACAAGTTCCTGACAGCCACTCACATGTCACAAAAGCTCGGATCCGACCGCAATTCTCCCTCATCTCGTCTACCCGAATGGACCGTACGGCCTGCATGCATGGTGCTTGCGGTACAGTTTAGGAATGATGACCCAAGGACCCACCTTCAGGTGTCCCATGGCAATCTGTTTCAACTTCACATATATACTAGAACAGATTCTGCCTGATTTGAGACCGCGTACGATTAGGCTGCTCTGAGGCTTGATCCTCAAACCAGGGTCCTGTCCCCACGCATAGCCTGCTAGCAATAATGCCTCCATCGCCACAGCTACAATATAAAAAAAGCTCAGAGTTTGTTTCCCCGAATGCGTCATTCATTCCGGTCCCTCCCCCCAAATCAGCCTTGGCGACTTCGGGTAGCCCGAGGAAGGCGAGTTGTTACCCGTCCCGCATTAGCTGATTCGAGGACGCAGCAATAATCTTAGACCAATCGTTCTTCTCAGTAAAATTAGGTCATATTGACAATCATCAAATTTGGGTCAAGATAACTACGAGCGCAACATGGTTTATGCACGTCGCAACTCCCGAAGGTCTGCGCCGGCGCCTATGTCTTTGACACCATCTGATTTTAACACTTCCATGACTATTACAGTAGATACAAAACGCAAACTTCTACCCCCCTTGGAATTAGTGCAATTAAAATACTTGGCCACGTTCTCCTCCTATTATTGGGGATCCTCCCCAGCCTTATCCTCCACCGACCAAAACGGTGAGCAAGTCGTTGACTTCTGACAGCCAGCCCATTGACCTAGCGACAAGATTACCAGGTCGGTTTATCCTGTCTCCATATCGTATTCTCTTCGTTTCAGCGCTGCTTTGTGGCATTGTGGCGGCCGCTTTGGGTGCTGTCGGCCAAATCGGCCCTTCCGCGGGGGTTGCTATTTCAGGAAGCGGTATAATGGCAATAATGTGAGATTCTTCAACTTTTTCCTGGCTACCCAGGTGTCTCATGGTGGTTTCATGAACAGCCTATTTCTCGTCAAAGAGCACCGTGACAATTTCTCTGATTTCGCTCCATGGTTGTTCGAAACCGATTACAAAGCGGAATGCGTGACCATAGGTATCTATAACTTTATTTTTAAGTCTCATAATAGATCTAATGGCGGTTTTGATAGCGTTGTTGCTAGTCCAACTAGGTATCGATTGCCGGCTCCAGATGCGAGGGGAGGCTGATTGGATCCTGCACCTCTCCAGGGATAGCTCAACTACCTCTCATTTTTTTCGCAAGAGGGCTCGAGCTGGAGCTCGACTGGATGGCGTGGTTTGTAGTGTTGCTGCTCCTCAACATGCCGTCTGGCGCGCTCATCTTTTCCGGGCCACATTACTGGGCACTACCCGGAAACTCCGTTTCTACCCTGCTTACGGAGGAAGCCATGGTCTTGATATACCGAGTTGGTCTTCTGCTGCTTCGGTGTGTGGCAGAGTTACTCGATTCGCACGTGAGTTCAGCCGTATGTTCTGTGCGACAATTTCCGGCAACAGAAAGCACTTCCTATCTAGGTTGTTATATTTCTTTGCTTGTATTTTGTGCTGATATTTGTCTTATTTACTGTAAGTGACTCGGCGTAGGATGTTCAGGTTAATTCTAACAACCCTGTCTTTCGCTCCAGATAATTGCCCTTGTCCACGCCCTTCAATTGAGCTTTGAGGATACCCTTTCCAGGGCTGCGACAAGCTACGCGAGTAATTTTGGTATCGAAGATGGCTCGTAATCGCTCTTTAGATAGTGTTCACTCCCAAGTCGCGGAGTTTCGAGTGCTGATTTTTGCTGTCCTGCGTGTTGGTACAGCGTGTCTCGCCCGTTGATTTGTTTCAAAATTCACGCATCGGGCGCTCTCCAATAAATGAAGGTAAATGGCCATACCAAAAAGTGAGATAAGATCGTGGGGTACATGTCTGTTGGCCCCAATATTACCACAGCAGTAGGGAGTTTTGGCCGTTGGGGCGCGTGGTATAGGGTCGGCACGGTTCTTTCGTCAAACTAGAAGGGAAGGGAAAGCAAACATTCGTCAACTTGCGTGGCTTGGCGCTTCTAATGTTACCGCCGGAGGTCCGGCAATTGCTCCTTGAAGCATATCGAAGGAACCCGGATCACGGGCACTGTGTACTCCGAGCCAAACTTACTCCCGCTTTCCGTACTCGATTCCACCCGCAAAACGTGAGCGATACCCGATTTCGTCGAAGCGGCACGTCTTGTCAGCCTGCGAAATCAAGGATGCATGTACCACAGGAATCTCAGCAGTCTCCGACACCATGTCGACTCACAGAGGCGGGTTTTAAATTTGCGGAGGTCAAACGGGTGTTTCGCGTTTCGAAACCACTCGCCTATCAAAAAAGCTCCGACCGTAAGTGGAGTAGAATGGTTCATAGCATCTACCAGTCGGGATATGCGCTTAGGTATTTGCCATGCAGTGTCGAAAGCGATGACATCTTCTTCCCACGCCAAGCAGTGTTTGGCTTGTCCATAGAAATCCGAGGCATTTTTGCAAAACTCCTCGTGCCTCCGCCTTGGTAAGCAGGCAGTACTGCCTCATTGCGCAATATAATAAACCGGGTTTACGGACAAGCCATCCTACACTTCCCCCTAGATTCAGCCTCTCGGTAACTCGAAGGAGCTCGGGGACGCCAAACTTTCACCCGTCCTTGTTTGTCAACGCAGCAAGCCTAAGACCTATTGTACTCTTCGTCAGCGTTCAGAGTTGGAGCGAGCTACCTTCAGCACACAGGCACCCGCATTTGGTCATATCGACGGTACCCCATATTTGCAACTCAAGATAATAGCAAGCGCAAATGAACCAGAGAAGTGAAAGTGATGCCCGTTCGCCAGATCTTGACGCCTCTTTCCGCGTCCACATTGGGGCTCGGAGGTCAGCGCTTAAGCATATGCCTTCTGCATCAACCTAATTCTAACGGTCTCGATGTCTTCTGTAGGAAATCAAAGTGGCAGAAACTTATCCGTATCATAAAATCATGGCCTAAATTACTTAAGATATATCTTCTCCTGATGGTAGGTATTCCTCACAGTCTCGTCCTCCTCAGGCCACAAAGGTGAGAACGTCGGAGTTCATGACTGCCAGCCCATTGACCGAATAACAAGACTACTAGGGCGATTTATCATGTCTCCATATCAAATTCTTTTCATTTTTACGATCGGCTGTGGCGTTGTCGCGGCAGCGTTGGGTCTTGTGGGTCAAACCGGCTCTTCCGCATGGGTGGCCATTGCAGGAAGCGGCATGGTGGCAATGATGTGAGATTCACTTCTTTGCTCCTATTTACAAAGATGTTTCATGGAGATTCGATTATTAGCCTATTTCTTCTAAAAGAACACCGTGACAGCTTCCCTGACTTCGCTCCGTGGCTCTTCGAAACGGATTACAAGGCAGGATGCGCGGCCACAGGTAATTAGAATTTCTTCGGACGATTGTATTCTTGGTCTGATGGTAGGTTTAATAGCATTGTTTATGTTCCAAATAGGTATCAATTGAGCTGGCTCTAGATGAGAGGGAACGCTGATTGTACGTCCTCCTGCAGGGATAGCACAACTACCCGCCTACATTTTGTTTAATATCTAGCGAAGCGTGTGGGGGTTTAACATGACGGAGGATCTTGCTCCATTGCTGCTCATTAACGCATTGTACGGCTCGATGGCTTTTACGTGGCTTGCCATCGGCTTATCGGTGCTCAACCTTGGGGAAATCCATAACCCATTCCCTATACTCTTTGTGGAGGAAATTATGGTCTTACTGCCTCGGTGGCTGTGTATTCTTCTGGCCGCGAAAGTGGAATCGACTGTAAGTTCTGCCGCTACATCTTGTGCGACATGTTCCGGGCACCTGACAGACTTGCCATTTAGGCTCTATGGTCGGCTTGGTGTTCCGTGCTGGGACTTTTTATGGGTTTCGTACGTACCTTGGCGTAGTGTCCAGGATGATTTAACCGCGTCTTTCGCTCCAGGTGCTGGTCCTTGCCGCCCTTCTTTATCGTCGGTTCAAAGAGACTTTCGACACAGCCGCAGCAAGCTACGCGAGTAATTTTGGAGTGGAGAATGTTGCGGGATTGATGGATAGACCGATCGATTTCCTTGACGCGGAATTCTAGGCGGGGATTGGCGCTGACCCGCAAGAACAGTGATCCCGGAGACTTTTTCGAAGATTACGCATCTCGCATTCTGTAATAAATGAAGGGCAATTGGGCGAACCAGTACTTCCAATCAGATTGTGGAATAAATGGCGCACGACACCATCATATCATCAGTCGCTGATCCTACGCCACAGAAGCCGGTTGTTAGTTGTCGAACGGATGCTCCACGTTCGGATGCATAGCTTCCCACATTTAACGTCTCTGCGTGTCGGGTGTTACCACCGGAGGCCCGGCAGTTGCTCCTTTCGGTATACCTGGGAACCGGACCGTGGGCAGTGTGTGCTCCGAGCCGAACTTACTCCCACTCGTCCCCACTCGATTCCACCCGCAAACGTGAGCCGTTGCTGGGAGTGTATAAAAGGGTATCATGTGTGGCGAGGTGGATTTATTCCGAAGAGAGTGGGTTTCGCTGGTGGAGATTCTTCAAATAAAAAAAAAGGATCGAGGGGAGGAGTGGAGGGTGGCGTGTAGGGACCGGGGCTATGAAGAGATATGATTAGCATCGAGAGAGGGTGTAATGCACAGTAGACTTGGACTCAGGGCCATCATCGATAGCGCTTGAGTAATGTCGTGTCAAGGCAAATTAGTGGACGAGAGAAGAAATTAGCAAGGCGTTGACGAAGCGCAAAAGGGGATGCATCGATACTACTCCTAACAATGTGTGCCTTGTTCGCAGAGATCTTCGCCTCGAAAAGGGACGCGGCTCGCCGTCCCTCTTGGCTGTGCGCTATTTGCGGACGCAGCAGAGGAAGGTCGATGTCTTAGGCATTGTATGGAATCATGAGTATATGATGTCATCGATTGTTAAGCGGGTGCCACGACACAGTGGGCACGATTAATCATACCATGAGCGGGTGCCGTGTCTATCCAAATGAGGTTGTCTCAAACCATGCCGAAAGGCTGCCGAGTCGATGACGCGCGGCTATGTCGCGAGACACTCTTCGGGTGCTTTGCTAACTTAGTCTGTTGTGCCCTGCAGCGTTCGGGCCTTTCGTCGATCACACCTCGTCAGCCTCACCTGATCTATGAATCCCACGTACGGTTGTGTCCTCCTCCACCCTTTTCTTCGCGATGGACGTGCTTTTCTCTGCCTCTTGGTGCCCTCTGACTTTGTCGAGCATGCTTTAGATGCGTCCTCTGTCTCCGTCGTCGGTGGTTCCGAAGTTGAACCTGCAGCGTTCGAAGGGGAAATCGATGGTCACCTGCACTCGATCTCGTTCTTGGGGGCCCCTGGTACGCGTTTCGCTTTTCCTCATGTCGCGACCATCCGACCTTCGCGTACATACGACAACAGGTTGCCGAAGCCGTGACGACGCTACTGGTGGCATTTGACCCAAGACCGAAATGAGGAAATACCCTACATCCCAGCTCAAGAAGGGAGACCTCGTGGTGGTGGAGTTGGCGGTCAAGGAGTGGGGAAGCCCACTGAACACGGCTCTTACGCTGGAAAAAGAACCGCGACGGGCGAAGCGGCAGCGCGACGACAGGGCCGATCCGAAACGCCTTCAGCTCTTCTCTCTACGATTCTCTGATCGCAACGTCTTTGAATAAGACTTGTGTAGACCTAGTTTCGTGTACATACTGAGATAATGTGATGCATTTGACCACCTAAAAAATTGGGTTCCCGGAAACCGTGCGAAGTTCGAACGCGCGGACGTAACCAACGCACCTAGGTATTTACGTCAAGGAGTGTTTCGCCTGCCTTAAATCCCTCGTTTCCATCGTGGTCAGCAGGCAGTACTGCCTCATCGCGTAATATAATAAACCGGGATCTACAGACAAGCCATCCCAACCCCCCTCCCCCTGGATTCAGCCTTTCAGTGACTCGAAGGACGCTAAACTCTAACCCATCCTGCAGATTCTTCCTTGTCAACGCAACAAACCTAACACGGGGCGTACTTCTCGTAGCATTCAGAGTTGGAGCGAGCCATCTTCAGCACACAGGCTCAGCATCGCTGTTCCCGCATTTGGTCATATCGACGGTACCCCTTATTTGCAAATCAAATCAATAACAAGCGCAAATGAACCAGAGAGGTGGAAGTGGTACCCTTTTGCCAGATCTTGAGGCCCCTTTCCGCTCCCACTTTGGGGCTCGGAGGTCAGCGCTTAAGCATATGCCTTGTGCACCAGCCCAATTTAACGCCTCAATGTCTTCTCTAGGAAATCAAAGTGGCAGAAAATTATACATATCATAAAATCATGGCCCAAATTACTTAAGATATATCTTCTCCTGGTGGTAGGTATTCCTCCTAGTCTCGTCCTCCTCAGGCCACGGAGGTGAGAACGTCGGAGTTCGGGACTGCCAGCCCATTGACCGAGTGAAAAGACTACCAGGGCGATTTATCATGTCTCCATATCGGATTCTTTTCATTTTTATGATCCTCTGTGGCATTGTGGCGGCGGCGTTGGGTCTTGCGGGTCAAACCGGCTCTTCCGCATGGGTTGCCATTGCAGGAAGCGGCATAATTGCAATGATGTAAGATTCATTTCTTTGCTCCTATTTACAAAGATGATTCATGGCGATTCGACTATTAGCCAATTTCTTCTGAAAGAACACCGTGACACCTTCCCTGACTTTGCTCCATGGCTGTTCGAAACCGATTACAAGGCGGGATGCGCGACCATAGGTAATTAGAATTTCTTTTCAATCTTTTATTCTCGCTCTGATAGTAGATTCAATAGCATTGTTTATGGTCCAAATAGGTATCGATTGAGCCGGCTTCAAACGAGAGGGGATGCTGACAGTACGCCCTCCTGCAGCAATAACACAACTACCCGTCTACATCTGGTATAATCTCAAGAAAAGCATGTGGGGGCTTAACTCGACGGAGGATTTTGCTCCATTGCTGCTCATTAACGTAGTGTATGGCTCGACGGCTTTTGGGTGGCTTGCAGTTGGCTTGTTTGCGTTCAACCCTGGGGAGGTTCATAACCCATTTCCTATACCTTTTGTAGAGGAAATGATGGTCTTACTGCCTCGGTGGCTGATCACTCTTCTCACCGCGAAATTGGGATCGGTTGTAAGTTCTGCGGCTACATCATTTGCGACATGTTCCGGGCACCAGACAGAACTTGTCGTTTAGGCTGTACGGTCGGCTTGGGATTTCGTGCTGGGACTTTTTATAAGTTTTGTACGTACCTTGGTGTGGTGTCCAGGATAACTTTGATAACCGCGTCTTTCGCTCCAGGTGCTTGTCTCTGTCGGCCACCTTTATCGTCGGTTCAGGGAGACCCTCTACAGAGCCGCAGCAAGCTACGCGAGTAATTTTGGAGTGGAGAATATTGCGGAATTGATGGATAGACCGATCGATTTCCTTAACGCGGAATTTTAGGCGGGGATTGGTGCTGACCGGCATGAACGTTGGTACCGGCGACTACTTCGAAATTTACGCATCCCGAAGGGAAGTTGGTCGAAGCAGCACTTCTAATCAGATTGTGGAATAAATGGTGTACAAAGCCATCATATCATCTGAGCAGTCGCCGGTCCTACGCCCCAGAAGCGGTGTTGTTAGTTGTCAAACGGGTGCTCCACGTTTGGATGCATGATTTTCCACCACCTAACGCCGTACTTGGCTTGGCCAGCTTGACGAAGGTTCCCCGTTCGACTTTGACTCTCAATTTAGGATGACATTCTGCCTGCGTGACTTGGCGTTTCGGGTGCTCCCGCCCGAGGTCCGGCAGTTGCTACTTTCTGCATACCCGAAGAAACTCGGATCACGGGCACTGCGTACTCCGAGCCGAACTTAATCCCGCCTTCCCCACCCGCAAAAAGTGAGCGAAACCCGAATCGGTCGAAGTTTACTTTGCGAAATCAAGGATGCACCACAACGCCATCAGGGCATCTCAGCAGTTTCCGTCCGAGGCGGGTCTGGAGATCAAGCGGGTGTTTCGCGTTTCGAAAACCACTGGCACTCGCCTATCAGAAAAGCTCCGACCGTGATTTGACTAGGATGGTTCATAGCATCCACCAGTCCCCGATCCTCTGATTGAAGCCAGATGGAGGGTTTTCTCAGCGCAAAGTGTTCAGGCGCGGTGTGCTCGTTCCGCCCCGAGTCCCTGACGTCATTACCTCCGCGTTCCCCCGGACAAGCCCGCGCAAGACCGCTATACCCGTTTGCTCCGCTCTCTCTTATTTCTCGGACCTGACGCTTGGGCCGTTTCCCTAGAACACTGGCGGATGATACCCTCAGCTTGCTCTAGATTTGTTGTATAAAGCTACGTAATTATGGTATGATAGCACGACAACCTTCGCCTCGTCACGAATTCCGCAACGGGTTTTGTCCGATTGGTCATAGTCGTCCTCCCTCTGTGTAATATTTCTCATAACTAGACTTATTACATCATACGATGTGTGCTTCTTTGGCCAGAGGGTCGGGGAAATGGCGCCTGTGCGCGCCGCTATGATCGGTATATGGTATTTGCGTGCAGTGTCGAAAACGATGACGTCATCTTCCCACGCCAACGGGTGCCTGGCTTGGCCTGAAATGTTCATTTCGAGGCCTTTTCGCCGAAGCCTCTCGTGCCCCCGTCCTCCTACGCAGGCCGTACTGCCTCGTCGCGCAGTACATAAAACGGGGGTTTTCCTCCCCATCAGACGGGCAATCACTTCCGCCCTTTCGCCGTCGTCAACAGGATCTGGGAAAGCTAAACTTTCGCCGCTCCTGCAAATTCTCCTTGTCAAAGCAGCAAGTCTAAGACCTGCTGTACTTCTCGAGAAGTTCTCGTATAATAAGCGTTCGGAAGTGGGCGCGAGCCATCTTCAACAGACAGGCACAACCTTGCTGTTCCCGCACTTGGTCGTATCGACGGGACCCCTTATTTGAAACTCAAGAGAATAGCAAACGCGAATGGACCAGATGGATCAAAATGATACTCTTCCATCTGAACCTTCCCGCTTCTACTTCAAGGCTCCGAAGTGAGCGCCTACGCATCTGCCCTGCGCACCGGCCTATCTCTAACGCCCCAATGACGTGTCCAGGAAATCAGAATGGCGGAGATTGTCACGTATTATAGGACTCTGTATGAACTTCCTTAAGGTCCATCTTCTCCTGGCGATAGGGATCCCCCCAGGTTCCGTCGTCCTCAGACCGCGGAGGTGAGCATCTCGGAACTCCTGGCTGCCAGCCCATTAACCGAGTGAAAAGGCTACCAGGTCGATTTATCATGTCTCCCTATCGGATTCTTTTTATTCTTACGATCCTCTGTGGCGTTGTGGCCGCGGTGTTGGGTCTTCTGGGTCAAAGCACCTCCTCCGCGTGGGTTGGCATTGCGGGAAGCGGCATAATGGCACTGATGTGAGATCCATTAATTTTTTCCCGGTTACACAGGCGCTTCATGGTGATTCGATTAATAGCCTATTTCTTCTGAAAGAACACCGTGACAGCTTCCCCGACTTCGCCCCATGGCTGTTCGAAACCGATTACAAGGCGGGATGCGCGACGATAGGTACTTAGCATATCTTCTGAAGCTTTAATCTTGGTCTGATGGCGGGTTTAATAGCATTGTCTCTGGTGCAACTAGGTATCGATTGAGCCGACTCCAGATGCAAGGGGATGCTGATGGTACGGTCGCCTACAGGGATGGCACACCTACCCGTCTACAGGCTTTGGAGTCTTATGGGCTGTGTTCTCGGGTGGAGGTCTGGCCGGGCGGGGTATTATGCTTTATTGCTACCAATCGAGGTAGCCTACGGCTCCATAGCTTTAATGACACAGGCCTTGATGAAGGACTTCATCGGGGTACCCAGAAACCCTATTTCTAATTTTGTAGTGGAGGAAATCGCGATCCTGGGCCCTCGATTGGTTTTTCTGCTGCATTTCCTTATGTGGACGAGAATGGAATCCCTGGTAAGTTCACGATCAGCCGCTACATATTGTGAGAAAAGTTCCGGGCAGCAGTGACAGAATCCGCCATGTAGGCTCTAGCGTGTTGTGACGTTATGCTGATGGTGTTGTCCCTACCCACGGTACGTTACTCGGCGCGGTGTTCAGGGTAACTTTGATAACCGCGTCCTTCGCTCCAGACGGTTTTCGTTCTCTACGTTCTTGATCGCAAATTCAAGGATACACTCTCCACACTCGCGATAAGCTACAAGAATAATTTCGGAGTCCAGAATGACGAGGAATCGACGGTGGAAGTTTAGGCAGCGATTGGTACTGACCTGCATATGGTAACCGCATTCTGTCGACTTTTTTGGACGTTTACGCATCGCGCGCTCTGTAAGAAATAAATGGGCCGAAGCACCCCGGCACTTTGGAATAAGTAATGCAGCAATGGCTCCATATCGTCTCAGCAGTTGCCGATCCTCCGTCATAGAAGTGGTCGACAGTCTGCCTGCGTGGCCTGGCGCTTCGGGTGTTACCGCTGGAAGTTTAGACAGAGCTGATTTTCGCACTCATGTTGCTGGGGGGTTTTTTTTTCGTGGACTGTAAGTACCTTGGCGAGGTATTCGAGTCAACTCTTAAAACATTGTGTCACAATTTGCGTTCCGCACCACCTGTTCGATTTTTTCAGGCTATTGTTCACACGTCCGAGCCCGCCCCCTCCGGCACCGTAGTGTTCTACAGTACCTGTAAAATACATAATGCATCGTGGTCATGTAATTTCCCCCTTGTCGCGGAATTTCAACGCAATCAGGTTGGCTTAGCTGGTTGGTAAAGATACTTCGCTCGGCGTTCCGCACGTCGGTTTTGGTTCGACATGTATATTTTTGGGGAGCACCATTTATAGCTTTCAACGTCGCAGCTCAGCGATGGAGAAACGTACAATTCTAATCTCTGCGAGATTAGGAAGACATACAGACGTCCGTGGATGGCAAAAACGAACAAAAGTAAGCATACGAGAACCAAGACTCTGGCCCGTTGATTGCATAGAAGACGAAGGATTTAGTTACGTGGTACGGTTGGTTGTGGCAGGTTTAGGGCGATCGAGGCCGCTGGCGGTCGACGTCACTTGCGAATACGGAATTGTCGATGACGATGACGGCATGACGGCGACTGGATGCATCTAGCCTCTCATGTCAGGCGTTATCCCTCCGGAAACCCGTTTGTTGTCCGTGGGAAATCAGGCAAGCTGATGGACACAAGGTTCCGTCTGGAACGCCTGACGAAGTTCGTCCTATAGCTTAGTGGATTTCGTCCATCCCCAACACCACCCTCACCGCATGCCCTTCCCATCCTCCTACGCTCTAGAAAACCACGTAGACTTACTCTAGGGCTTTAATACCTTATTTATAGTAGTCCATATTACTCAATAGACCTTTTATAAAATGTCATTCCCTGATCCGAGCGTCACTTTGCTGACGCACACCCCGCACCTCTTGACCGCCTGAAGATCCCTGTAACAGCATCTGAGCGAGGAGTAATAATGGCTTTTAGGTATCAGTTGTACTTCAGGGAGTCAGAAATAAAGCACTGTCGCTTAGGGTGCCCCAAAATATCTAGGTATACGGGGGAGCGGTCTTCGCCTCGAACAAGTCACTGCTGCCGCTCGCAACGAGTTCCTAGAGAACCCATGCTCCGAATTTGATTGGAATGATATCCATGTTATTGTTGTCTAGTAAATGAAGGCAAGGCACCTCTCAGTGTGCTACCGATGCCGATCCAGCAAGCGGGTTTCGTCGTTGTCCTTTCGCCACTCAACGCCCCTCAAACAACCCAGGTTTTGGACTCTGCATTTGATTCGGTCTTTTTGGATTATAATGTTTTCCTTTACATTCGCTTAAGCCGCAGAAGTTAGATAACTTGGTCGGCAATGGCGGTGCTCGATGGCATAACAGCAAATCCTCAGAGCTTCAGGCGGGAACGAAGCCTACATCCGCCCAGATACCTGCGCACCATAACAGCTCACCTTCGAGCTCGAGCTAAATATTTTTTTCATGATTTGAGTAGGTCTTCAACATTCGCTTCTGGAATCCGCTCAGCTCCCAATCCATAACTCGATGACCTCCGTTGCGACCATTGGACGTCGTGATTATCTTCGGCCGGCTCAAGTAACGAGTAATGAGGCCACGATTGAGCTATTTCTCGAAGCAAGTATGGGCGGCCCAAAGCTCCTCTTCTGAAACAGCACGGGGGTACCTTAAACATGGAGGATATGGGTTGCGGCGAAGTTGTACTGGAATGGTGTCGGGAGGACCTGCAGTGAGACCCGCAACGCCCAGACCGACCAGAACAAAAACCCGAATTCGAACGAAATAAAAGATGTAGACGATCAAAAAACTAAGTATGTGTGGTTTTCTAGGGGATAGGGGATAAGAGGGCGGGAAGGGTATTCGGTGAGGGGGTGTTGGGGGGAGGACGAAATCCACTAAGCTATAGGACGAACTTCGTCAGGCTATGTGAAGGGACCCGACGTCCATCAGCTCGCCTGATTTCCCACGGACGCCGAATGGGTTCCCGGAACGATAGCCTGACCTGAGAGGCTAGGATGCATCTTGAAGAGCCGAACTTACTCCCACCTTCCCCACTCGATTCCACCCGCGAAACGTGAGCCGTTGCTAGCCTGGGAGTGTGTCAAAGGGTATCATGTGTAGCGAAGTGGATTTATTCCAAAGAGAGTGGGTTCCCTGGTGGAGGTTGTCCAAAAAGAGGATCGAGGGGTGGAGGTTATGTAAGTGGAGGGTGGCGTGTGGGGACCGGGGCCTTGAAGGGATATGATTAGCATCGAGCGAGGGTGTAATGCACAGTAGACTTCTGCTCGGGAGATATAACGGCCAATATCGATTGCGGTTGAGTAATGCCGTGTCAAGGTAAATTAGTGGACGAAAGCAGAAATTAGCAAGGCGTCGACGAAGTGCAAAGTGGGTGCATCGATATTACTCCGAACAGCGTGTGCCTTGTTCGCAGAGATCTTCGCCTCGAAAAGGGACGCGGCACGCCGTCCCTCTTGGCTGTGCGCTATTTGCGGACGCAACAGAGGAAGGTCGACGTCTTAGCCATCGATGAGTATATCATGTCATTGATTGTTAAGCGGCGTGCCAAGACACAGTGAGAACGTCTAATCATGCCACGAGCGGGTGCAGTGTCTATCCAAATGTGGTTGCCGAGTCGATGACGCACGGGACGTTTGCCGTCTCTCCGTGCACTGTGTCCTGAAACGCTCTTCGGGTGCCTTGCTGACTGAATCTTCGTGCCCTGCAGCGTTCGGGCTTTCGTCGATCACACCTCGTCCGCCTCACCCAATCTATCAATTCAACGTACATATGTGTGTGCTTTTCTCTGCTTCTTTGGCACTCTCTGACTTTATCGTGCAAGGTTCAGATTCATCCTCTGTCTCCGTCGTCGATGATTCCGACGTTGAGCCTGCAGGGTTCGAACTTCGAAGGGGGTATCGATCGCCACCTGCACTCGATCTCGTCTTGGGGAGCCTCTGGTATCCTTCTTGCTTTTCCAGGCTCTTCTCGTGTCGGGAGCACTCGACCTTGAGCGTCGTGGACACACCACCCAAGTTGCCGAAGCCTGCGATGCCACCGGTGGCATTTGACCCAAGAACGAAATGAAGGAATGCCCGGCATCATCCCAGCTCAACAAGGGGGATCTAGGGGCGCTGGAGTTGGCGGTCAAGAAGTGGTCGGCCAAGGGGAAACTCGCCGAGCCCGGCTCTTACGACTCGAAAAAGAACCGCGACGGACGAAGCGGGGGTTGGCAGCGCGACGACAGGGCCGATCCAAAACACCTTCAGCTCTTCTTTCTACGATCCTCTTATCGCAACGTCTTTGAATAAAGTTTATGTGGACTTAGTTTCGTGTACATATCGAGACAGTGTGATGCATTTGAGCACCTAAAAATTGGGTTCTGAAAACCGTGCGAATGCGTGGACGTACCAACATCGGTATCTGCACCTACTTAGTTGGCGAGCAGTGTCGACAACGGTGACATCTTCTTCCCACAGCAAGGAGTGTTTGGTTTGGCCTAAATGGGAAATATCCCTCGTTTCCGCCTTGGTCAGCAGGCAGTGCTGCCTCATCGCCTAATATAATAAACCGGGGGTTTACAGACTTGAAGCCATCCTACACCCTAAACTTTCACCCGTTCTACAAATTCTTCTTTGTCAACGCAGAAACCCTAAGACCATCTTTACTTCTTGTAAGCGTTCAGAGTTGCCGCAAGCCATCTTCAGCACCCAGGCACCGGCATTTGGTCATATCGACGGTACCCCTTATTTGCAACTCAAGATA
>WSTX01005501.1:0-14861 GCA_019633405.1 Tulasnella sp. 408 | reverse complement strand
ATTTCCTGGAGTTTCAACCGCGTTAAGGGAGTTTGGTGGAGGCATCATGACGGTCGGATCTCCCTAGGCGGCGCTCTGCCTGAGACCGAGTGAGACGGATTGGACCGAGGCGCAGATTTAACCGTTGTCCGTGGAGTCCCTGGTCTTCAATACGGCTCCCAAAACTCGAATTCGAATCGGGAGCGAAGCGCAACCTCGTAACCTTCCCGAAACTCCCCAACCGATCGCCACCAGACTCGGCCTCCAAATCAAGGACAGCGACGGCGTTCCCGATATTCCCGACCCAATTTCGTGCGCAGGCCGAGCTCTCCAAGGCTTAACGGCGCTACTTCAGGGTGAATGGTGTCTGAATCGCTGCGCCGATGGAGGTTTTCGTGTATCCCGCGTCATCCGGTTCTCCTCCTCCTCTTCCTCCGTTTGAACAATCACCCATCCAGGACTCCTAAAGAGAGCCGAACTTCCGACGGACCCGACTCGCGCTTCGAATGGGACGAGGCGCACCACCGCCAGTCGACTGGCATATTTCAAATCGAATATTTCGGAGTAGTGAGGGAATGGATAGCGTCCGACAGGTGACCGTCGTGCATGGGCTGGTAAGGCTGCTGGTGAGGCTGGCAACCTTGTTGGAGGCGTCGGAGGATGTGAGAGCATTTGCGGCCGAGGCGACTTGGAAGTTTGATTTCGTGCTTGACATTGTTCGCCGAATCGGGGTGGTGAGGCTGTACTGCCCTTGACAGTCGAGGAGTGGAGGTACTTGCGCGGAGCTTCCGCCACTTTGGTCTTGACGGGAATCTTGGTGAAAACCCGGGTGCTGAGTCCAGGTCTGGGATTTTAGGAGCTTTGCGATGTACACCCGGAGATTCGCTAGAGCCGACGCCACATCGGGGGAAAATGCTGGGCGGAAGGATCAGGACCTCCGAGTCTGACTAGCTTCTCGCATTGATGCTGCGGTCTCCGAACCTGGACAGGGTGATTTGATGTCTGATTCGCTCAGGTGAACTCGGAGGGCGGCTTTGGCTCTGGTCCGGAGTGACGCTGCGGTGGGTGCGGAAGGAGACAACTCCCGGATCTTGGATGCCGAAGGGTATTTCTTGTATCCAGCGGTCTTGTTCCTCTTCCCTTCATCCAGACAACAACCGGCCCCTGTTGAAAGCGTATCGCGGAAGTCTGAGCTGACAACCAGTTCGTACTATCCAACAACTCCCGAGGTGTGTATGGAGGTTGTGGTGAATGTTGTCTCTGACTCTTCTTCCCCTCCACCGTGGGTCCCGGGGTGGAAGACCGAACAGAGTCCGCGGGATTTCGAGGACGGTGCTTGCATATCCGTCCTAGTCTACAGCTCTCTAGTTGTTGATTAGGTCCTTGCGGTTCGGTATTCATCAGATATCTTAACAAGCCGGACAAAGACGCCAGTCGTGAGCGTTGAAGTCGAGCTGTATCAACCTCGTGACTGCCTGATGTCGCAATGAGGGACCGGAACTTACCTCTCTACCAATTCAATTCTTCTCTCTGTTGACCACGTTTGATAGCTTTCTCTCCACATTGGGTGCATCGGCTAAGGCTTTCGCTTGATGACGATTCAGAGTAATACGTTCGGTGATCATCGGGGGTACTGCGAAAATTGCAGTAAGCCAGTGAAAAGGAGCGATGCCTATGAGAGCATTGCTCACCTGATACGACCGTCCAAGGAGGTCCTCCTTTTCAAAGCGCTTTGGCCATGCGTGTGATGCTTATGCAGGTGCGTCGATCATTGGGTGCCATGGAGTGATCGTGCGTGCCTCAGTTGGAAGTTGGTCGTGACGAGACACAAAAACAGTTGGAGTCGTAAGCTCGGCTTGAGAGCAAAAGCATCAAAGTTTGACCCATCATTAGTTCTTGCAACTGGTTGACTGTAGCTGTGCGCGTACAAGGTTGTCCGTGGGGTGAGGTGTTCGTTTCTCCAAACATTTCCGTGTTCGGACATAAACCGATATCTCCGCCGTCAATACAGAATACAGCAGTCGTGCATGTCTTGGCCGGAGACTGGGAAAGAAACTTGTCAAACCCTTGTACTCAGCCAAGACATCATGGTGCAAACATATATACTACCCTCTCGGTGGGCGGTAGGAAGGACAAGTACAACAACGTGTCCATCGGGATGGTGCCCGGTGCAGAGCTTGTCCACAAGACCGTTGCTCATTGGATAAATCGGGGCAGCTGCTCACTTGAATGTCAAACGTACAAACATTGAAAACATACGTCGGTTGGGAATTGCCGGGTTGTTACTGTTAGCTACCCCTCATGTCCCGCGGGGTCCGTGACTGAATCATGCAGGCCTCTCTTCCCGCGCTCACTGGATACCATGCGGTAGAGACTTTCCCTCTTCTTTTGTTTACGATCCACCTACGAGAGAACTCACTTTCAGGCCGGCTCAGAAAGGGACCGCGTATTCGACCAACTGGTTGCAGGCTACAGACCATGATCAGACTACGGACAACAGTCGAAAGAGACACATGGAAGATACTGATTGTATGGGCCAAAGGCTCCAATGATTGATCAAGAAGCAGAAGCGGCGCATGTGGGCTGCTACTCTAAGCGTGTGGTGAAGTTGGTGCACTGACTGGTAATTGTCCAATGGAAGATCGCTCGCCTTCAAACACCATTTGCAGAAGCGCTTTCGACATTTGTACGGCCCATCCATAGTCAATTAGCTCCGCGATTGGGGCTGCATTATAGACTAAGGCTTTTGCTTCTGCATACCGAGCTCGGTGAAGTCGAACTTGAGCGAGGGCTAGAGCTGAGTTCACCCGACCAAGATCATATCCAATTCTTGTGCAGATGGCCAGGGATTCCGCGTAAGATGACCCTGCCTCGATGTATAGGTCTCGAGCTAGCTGGACGTCTCCAAGCCCATCTAATGCATTCGCTTGACCCAGGTCATTTCCGATGTTTTTGTAGATGGTGAGGACTTCGGCGTAGGACGATTCTGCTTCGATGTACTTTGACTGAGCTAGCTGGACATCTCCAAGCCCATGCAATGCACTCCCTCGACCTAAATCATCTCCGATGGTTTTGTAAATGGCAAGGGCTTTGGTGTAAGATGATTCCGCTTCGATGTACTCCCACCGAGTTTGCTGGACATGCCCAAGCCCGTCCAATGCATTCGCTTCACCCAAGTCATGTCCAATCCTTGTACAAATGGAGAGGGCTTCCGCGTAAGATGATTCCGCTTGGACATACTTCGACCGAGCTTGCTGGACGTCCCCAAGCCCAATCAGTACATTCCCTCGACCCAAATCATCTCCGATCCTTTTGAAGATGGCAAACGCTTCGTCGTAAGATGATTCCGCTTCGGCGTACTTCGAAAGAGCTTGCTGGACCTCCCCAGGCCTATGCAATGCATTCGCTCGACCCAAGTCAGCGCCGATGTTCTGGTAGATGGCGAGGGCTTCAGTGAAAGATGATTCTGCTTCGATGTACTTCGATAGAGCTTGCTGAACGTCTCCAAGCCCACGCAGCGCATTTGCCCGGCCCAGGTCATCCCCGACGCCTGTGTCGATGGCGAGAGCGTCAGCGTAAGATAATTCTGCTTCGACGTACTTCGACCGAGCTCGCTGGATCTCCCCAAGCCCACGCAATGCATTTCCTTGACTCCAATACCTCCCGACGCTTCTGGAGATAGCTAGAGCTTTGTTGTAATGCACTTCCGCTTCCTTGTACTTCGATTGAGCCCGGGAATTTTCCGCGAGCCCGATCAAGAGGTCCACCACCGTCGCCCTATTCCCGGTAGCTCGAGCGACGGTCAATCCCCGCTCGAACGCCTCTGAGGCCTCTTCTCGCCTGTTTTGCAATCGGTGCATCTCCCCAATTTTTCCTAGTAAGACAGCAGACCGAGTTGTAGATTGCTCTCCACGTTTTATGAGCGGGATAGCGTGCGGCTGTTTCCAATAACGGTCATCTTTTTTGCTTGTCTGTCTAATATCTAAACTTACAATCCAACCAAAGGTTTGCCAGCATTCGATGGCTGATGGTCGTTCCTTCGGATCTGACTTCCAATAGTTCTGCATACGGCCGCATAGCCTGTGAATCTGGGAGAGCTGATCCTGCTTATAGATCGATGGGAGATATCCTTCTATCAACTTCATCGTTCCTTGAGGCTCCGAAGCAAGTTCCTCAAATGGGTAGCGGTCGGTGATTGCCTAAGAAGAAGTGGGTCAGTATCTAGTACAAAGCTATTCCTTTCAAACGAATTGCAGACCGACCTCCCAGGCGATCCAGCCTAGTGCCCAGACATCGCTTGCCAGACCCTGTGCACTTCCTTGAAGACCTCGGGCGCCGCCCAGCGACATGACCAAGCTCGGCCTGTCAACGTAAACGCGGTGTTCGACACAGTAACCTTGAACTCTGGACGTTCGTTTCCGTCTTCACCGACGTCGTTCGCCGAAGCAGCGGAGTTGGAGGGTGAAGTGGCTCTGAGCTCTTGATGTTGGCGGATACGATTTCAGTAACTATAGCATTACCATCTTAACTGTTGCTAGACACCCGTAGCACACTCATTCTATAGCTCATTGTAACCGTTTATCCCATTATAGTGTATTCCCTTTGTATCTACATACTATAAGTACACTAGTAGTAGCATACGATGTAAGAAAGAAGAACAACAGGTCCTCTATTGATCCCCTATCCTTTCGCCCTCGTCCCCTCTTATCGACATTCTTTCAACACTTGAGCCTCTCCAACGAGCCGTGCCGATCCGAAGTCAGTGATTACAGCACGGTGAGAAGAGTTGACAAGAATATTTAGCTGAGCAATCGTCACCGTTAGGAGCGGGAGCAGAAACTGGCTGCCTAGAAAACGCACCGATTTAAGGTCCCCGTGGCAGATCGGAGGCTGGCTATTATGAAGATATTGCAAACCATTTGCGACATCTATAATCTGACATACCACGGAAATCAGCTTCTGTCTTCAACGCCCGCACGGTTGCGACGCACTAATGAAACCCGTTCAGGGATCTCCCAGCTTCCAGAACGAAGGAATTCTCGAAGATTTCCGTTATCTTCCCATGGGAAAACCAGCCAGGCAATGCGATCTTCCAAGTGCTCCACGAATCCTATAATTCTGGCTATATTGGGATGAAGGAGTCTGTCCAAGAGACGGAGCTCATTGGCAAACAACTAGAAGCGAAGGGTGAGTCGCGTCCACCGTACGAGCTGGGGAATGGATTGACACGGAAGAACTTTTGCTCAGTCATGTCGCTATCTAGAGCGAATCGGATCTTCTTCACAGCGAGTCTCTCTCCTTGGTCATCGCTAGTCGTCCTGACGAACGTAGCAATTGCAACATCGGCAAAAGTGCCACCATTCCTAGGGCCAGTTTCAACGAACTTGATGTCCGTAACGGATATTCTTTTCGTCGAGAAATTTTCCAAGAGGTCCCGCTATAAAGAGTTGTAGGTTAAGAAACCGTGTGGAGACGCGTACTACTTCTTGCTTACGGCATAAAATTTGATCCTCTCAAACTTCGCAGCGGCTGTTGCCTTAGATGTTTTGGGGTACTACGCTGGGGAGTCGGCGAGACCTCTTCTAGCTCGTTGAGCTCTCGTTCAACACGATCCTCTTTCGCGTCTAATGGCGCCATATTCAGAGGAGTTGACATGCTGACGTCTCTGATGGAGGGGGGAGCCCGAAGCCTCCGGCGACACTTCTTCTCACGGTTGAGATCAGGTCGAACCCAATTCCTTTCCCCACCTTGCTATTCGGGAATCCCGCTACAAGTCCCCCTGACCTCTACACTGAGAACCCTTTGAGCCCCGTGAGTGGAAGATTACAATACTATTTGGGTCGTGGAGCTAAGGATAGGGGACTGACGCTGCAAGAACTGATGGGCCTGAGTAGTGCGGATTATCGTGACACTGCCTCATGCACCTCATGGCTTTCGCGAGGTTTGCATTCCTCCAGAAACAAACTCCCGTATTCACGGCCCGCTGTATCGGTTGCCCGTGATCTTGTCCTATAGGGATTGGGGTTATATTAGCATCGCCTAGGTGTGTTGGTCGAAGACGTTCTCGTCGTTGAAGCTCCTGATGGGTGACATTGACATATCCTTTCTACGCAGATGGTGACCGAGTAGAATCATGCTTCTCGCTAGAGGCACTGGTCTTACGTGCCTTAATGCGTAAATTAACGCGATATCGACTCCTCATTTCGTGTGCGGAACAACAGAAGAGGCGTACGACGCCAGCACACCGTGTCACAACATGTCCACTTAACCTTTCTGTACCTTTCCTGGCCCCAACATAATTCCCATTAGTGAGATTACCGTCCAGGAATTTTGCCGGGTCCAGTTTCAGGCTCGGCGCGTCAGCGGGACCTTTTTTGCCCCACCCGCCATGCGACCCGGAATTAGCCTAACGCATTGTCCGCAACCACCTGGCTCAGTCCCCAATTCACGATATCTGCGTATCAGGAACGCTTTGCTCCGCTCCAGTGTATCCATAGCTAGGTTAGAGTCCTTATACAAGCCTTTGATCCTACAATCACGGGGGTGAACGAACCTAAATCGTACGAGAGGCAGGAATAGCGAATAGCGAGAGACCTCCGCCTCACCTGGAATAATCATGATCCGTCCTCAAGCCAAGCACCCAAACCACCGTATCACGGTTTCAGGACTCCACATCGTCTCCCAGTAATCCCATGAGCTCTCAGCCCCGTGGGCGGTTGTTGATAGTTGGGGAGGCTGTGTACGTGGTGATAACGCCTCTCCCCGCGCTGAATTATAAGTGGAGAGCGCACGTAGACCAGTATCGGTCAATAGCAAGCTCGATCAAATAACTGTCCTAGGAAGCGGTCGCCCCCAGCCTCTCCAAATAACCGGCCACCCCGCCCGAGACCCTTGCAAACTTATGAAATTCAAATGTTAGGAAGTAAATTCAGCACAAAGAGGAGGACGCCTCTCTCTTTAGCCTTGCCCCCCAGCATTTGCGGCAAAACAACTCGGCCTCCCAGAGTTTAGCGGTACGGGCTCCTGTTGAGTGCTGCAGGGGAATCAAGCAATCAAGTCTGTGAGGCGAGCTAGGACAGTTCACATGCGATTGCATGTAGTCTGCGGGCCCTAGGTGAGATTGGGTGGTAAAGGGGGAAAAAGGGGGATCAGGATTGAGTGTTTAAGTACCTTACATGCACACGCATCGAAGACGTCGACAAGAAACTTAAAGCGTACTCATGAAAACGTGACAGGCGAAGGCCATTCACATAACTCAAGCATCAGTGGCTCTGAAACTAAAGGAAACATGAGTACGAAACGGTATGGAAGGGCCCTACGGGAAAGCTAGGACCAAGAAGCTGAACATTGTTCGGTTACCGGAAGGGGCGTGGCCTCGCCTGCAGGCGTTGAAACTGGTGGAGGAGGGGTTAATGGGCTGTGAAGCAATTCCTCTGCTTCGAGGATCTCGTCCAGGAGCCACTTTGAGGTTTCAATTCCCCATTTATAGTCGATTCGTTTTGATATTGGAATTACATCTTCAACCAAGGGCTTTGCCTCCGCATACCCTGCCTGGTGTAGCAAAACCTCGGCGAGCCCGAGGGCACGGTCCACTCGGTCCCCATCGTCATCAATGCCCTTGTATGTATATGGCTGCTTCGATGTACTTGTGTTGACTCCGCTGGACTTCACCGAGTCCATTCAATGCTCTCGCTCGGCCCCGGTCGTATCCGTTGCTCTTGCAGATGGCTAGCGCTTCGGCGTATGACGCCTCTGCTTCGATATACTTGCGTTGATCTCGCCGGACATCGCCAAGCCCGTTCAAAGCGTCGGCTCGGCCCTGGTCGTTCCCGATGCTCTTGCAGATGGCCAGGGCTTCGGCATATGACGCCTCTGCTTCAACGTACTTGTCTTGCTTCCTCTGGACTTTGCCAAGCCCGTTCAGTGCGCTCGCTAGGCCGTAGTCGTCCCCGATGTTCTCACAGATGGCAAGGGCTTCGGCGTAAGACGCCTCTGCTTCGATGTACTTGCATTGATCTTTCCGGACGTCTCCGAGCCCGCCCAATGCGTTCGCTCGGCCCTGATCGTTCCCGATGCTCTTGCAGATGGCCAGCGCTTTGGCGTATGACGCCTCTGCTTCGATATACTTGCGTTGATCTCGCCGGACGTCGCCAAGCCCGTTCAAAGCGTCGGCTCGGCCCTGGTCGTTCCCGATCCTCTCACAGATGGCCAGGGCTTCGGCATGTGACGCCTCTGCTTCGGTGTATTTGCACTGACATAGCCGGACGTCACCAAGTCCGTTCAATGCGTCCGCTCGGCCTAGCTCGTCCCCAATGCTTTTCCTGATGGCCAGCTCTTCGACGTAAGACGCCTCCGCCTCGATGCATTTGAACTGAAGTCTCTGGAGGTAGCCGAGCTGATGCAACGTGTTTGCTCGGACATGGTCAAGCCCCATGCTCTCGCAAATCGAGAGCGCCTCGGTGTACGATGCCTCTGCTTCTGCGTACTTATACTGCCGCCTTTGGACAGCACCAATCCCGCTCAATGCAACCGCCTTGCCATTTTGATACTCGATGCTCCTGGAGATGACTAGGGCTTGGGCAAAAGACGTCCCGGCTACGACGAAGTCATAGTTTCGTCTCTGAACCTCTCCAAGCCCATTGAGAGCGTCTGCACGGCCCCGACTAGAGCCGATACTCTGGGAGATCGCCAGCGCTTCGGTGTACGACCTCTCCGCTTCCACAATCCGGCCATGTAATCGGGAGTTGTCTGCCAGCCGTATTAATAGGTGTGCTACCGTTTCTTGATCCCCGATAGATCGAGCAATGGCCAATCCCTGCTCAAACATATTTGACGCCGCTTCGTCTCTACCCTTCAGTCGATGAATTTCCCCGATCTCCATTAATAGCTCAGCAGATTGGGTTTCGGGTTTATCGCCTGTTCTAAGCGTAGGGATTGCGCGGGGCTGTTTCAAATTCAACATCGTCATCTGGCTTTCCTAGCGTGCGACAGTACTCACCATCAACTCGAAAGTATTTAAACACTCCATGATCGAAGGCCGTTTCATCGCATCATATTTCCAACACTTTTCCATCATACTACATATCAATCCGATTTCCGAGAGTTGATGGTGATCGTAAATCATAGGGAGTTGACCTTCTAGGACTCTCACAGAAACGTGCACTTCTGAATTGAGTTCCTCAAATGGATATTGGTCGGTAATAGCCTAACACACGGAAAGGTTTGATGTAAACTACTGTATCCCCTTATTTGAGCCTTCGAGCTCACCTCCCAAGCAATCCAACCTAGCGCCCAAATGTCACTCGCTAAATCTAATCGGCCTTGATTGAAATATTCGGGTGGCGCCCAACGAGCCGAACATGCTTGGCTTGTCAACGTGAGTGTGTTATTAGATACGGTAACTTTGAATCCAGGAGGGTCGTTGGATTTCGAAGGGGGATGGTACAATGAAACACCAGGATGGGACACTGAAGTGGTTCCGACTTCCGTATGGTGTGCGGAGCCAAAGTCTGTAATAACGGCACGGTTGGACGAGTTGACAAGGATGTTCAGCTGACCGATAGTAGATTTCAGGAGCGGTAACAGAAATAGCTGGCAGTGGAGCTCACGGATTTCAAGTCGCCATGGCAGATTGGGCGTTGGCGAGTATGAAGATATTCGAGACCGAGGGCTACATCGCGAATCTGGAGCATATTGAGTATCAGCTTTTGGATCGCGGTATTTCTTATTTGCCGCAAAATACCAACGACACCCTTTCCGGGAGCTCCCAGATCGCAGAACGAAGAAACTGGCGAAGGTTTCCATTTTCCTCCCACGGGAAAACCAACCACGCAATACGATGCTCCATATCCTCTGCATATCCAACTATCTCCACGATATTCGGGTGAGACAGTCCATCTAAGATACGGACCTCGTTGACAAACGCCTGGAGAGAGCTGAATAAATAGCGTGAAAAGTCGGAGATAACAAATCAAGTTACAGAAAGGAGCTTTTCCTCGGTCATGCCGCTAAAGAATCGAAGCTTCTTCACGGCTACTCTTTGTTTCCCTTGTTCGCCGCGGTTCGTCATGACGAGCGTGGCCACCACGATATCGGCAAACGTACCACCGTCTTGAGGGCGCGTCTCCGTGAATTTAATATCGGCGATGCATATCCGCCTCGTGGATAAAGCTGTCAAAAGTTCGAGGCCACGCTGTAGCAAAAGGAAACTAAGAAAGACATGTGGAGGCAAATGCATCCCTTCATGCTTACCGCAGACAGTTTGATTCCCTTGGACTTTGGTGTGTCTATTTCATTACGAGCCTGGCCTTCCTTTGGATCTTTCGAGTGTGAAGGCGGCGAGGCTTCTGTTAGAGCGTCGTGTTTTCGCTTGGGACGACTGCTTCCTGAGCTCGAGTGGGATGGCGCCATAGTAGATGTGTTGATCTTCCTGAGACACCTTGCAAGCCAAGTGGGTGGGATAACTCAGGGTTATATAGTGGAGAGATTTTTGAGTTCGAAGATCTGATAACGCTGGTGACTGCGTGAAATCGATTTTACGGCGTGGCTAGGTGCAAGGGAGACATGGCCACAGACCTGGCGGTTTTTAGGAGGTCGAATATCCCTAGTCTTCCCGCCAAGCCTTTTGAACGCTTTAATCGATAATGAACTCTATCGGAGGCCTTGTTTTAAGGTATGAGTTGTCAGGGTGGGGATGGCGCATGCGGGTGGGTACGGTGGAACATGTCAAGGCCGAATTGGCGGGGGGTTTAGCCATAATCCTTTCCATACAGTTGACGGTGCATGTCGTCATATCACATTTGAACCCTGTAAAATGCATTTTGGGATGGTGTCCTTCATTCTTCTGCCAAAGCAGAAGGCGCGCTTGCACGCTGGGGCTCTTCAGGGTGACGTAAGGCCAAGTATCCGTAAAATCCCGAATCTTTGGATCGTGTCTGCTCAGGGTCTGGTTCGGAAGCGAGGCTCAGCCTCGCCACCTTCCGAGGCTTTCAAAGCACTCCTCACCTGTTTCGGCCTCCAACGCCGAGGACGAAGACGACCTCTCGACCGTCTCAGCCCGCTCCTCGCCAAACCCTCGAAGTCTTGACGGACTGATCTCGGGTCGCGGCTGCTGTCCGAATTGCTGCGTCGAAGTCGGAGGGTTGCTCTGGCTCTTGTGTGGAGCGGGTTTGGAGTGGTCGTCGAGGTAGACACACCCTGGGTGCACGAGCAGTCTTTGATGCCTGGTTCTCCTCCTCCTTTTCCTCCCTACGGAACGAATACCCGTCCAGGGCTTCTAGAAGAGACCGAGCTCCCGACAGACTCGTACTATCGAGCGACTGCCCGGTTCTGGGTGACTGTTGTTGAGGTGGCGCCGTTGATTCTCTTTCCCTCCGGATACGAGAACCGAGAAGCCGATAGTATCTCCGGACTTCGAAGACGAAGTGGATATGGTCACGGCTCGCCTGAAGCTGTTCAGCCTCGCTCGAATTTTTGCGAGTCCCACTCCTATGTTTGTCTGAAGCGCTCTCGTCTCGTGGCGCATGTTGTTAGCCATGCTCAGCGCACGGGAAGGAGGTGGTCTAGACAAGCAAGGACGAGGCGGGGGAGTGGCAGTCGAGAATGATGATCGACCTCGGAAACTTGGCTGCCGTTGAGGTAGGTGGGAGGAGGTCGACGACGCAAGGGTAGAAGTTATTGTGGAAGTAGGGAGATCCTTGAGCTTCAAGTCCCGAGGACCCGCGGGACTTGACGCGCCGGTGGAAAGTGGAGAGCCGGTCATCACAGGAGCAGGCGAAGCCGGGGGTATTAAAGATGCGGTGGTGGAAATTGGAGAGCTCGTCACCACAGGAGCTATTGACACCACAGGCATTGGAGAAATTTTGCGCCGTAAGAGTGTGACCTCGTTCTGGAGATCGAAATGAACGAATGAGCACCATAAGCTCCCGGTGTGTTTCGCACTACACACCAGAGTTCGCGTCCCTCAAACGTTGATTCTCCTCGCTCAGGGTTCTCTTCTCACCGACTTCTCCCTCCAGCAAGATCTTCTCCTCCATCATACGCTTGAGCTGGCATTCCAACTCCTTTAACGATTCTGCAGCTGCCCGCTCGTTCCGTTCCAGATCATCATTTCCCATCTCCAGCCAACCACTTGAGACTTGTACGTCACAATCGTCTGACGAACGGTGGTCAGCTTGAGCTGAAGCTTATTTACAAGGTCGTTCGATTGGATAAACTTGGCCTATACGCGTGACATAGAAATAAAACAAATTCCAAAAACCGTCAAAGATGCGCTCGACCGCGACGCGTAATACCCGTGATGGGAATGACCTCCTACCTGCCAGTTGTCCCTGTCGACCTCTAACCTCCTAACCTGATCCTCGAGCTCCCGTTGAGCGCGCTCCGTCCTCTGCAACTCCTTCTCGAGCGCTTCTTCCAACTCTTGACTGCTAGCTTGGAACTCATCGAGCTCGTCGCGGGCCAAGTCGAGCAACTCCTTTACTTGCTCGTACTTCTGGTGCCAGTCGATACTCTGGGAGTCATCTTCAGAGATGCTGAGACGTCGCCTTCACCATCGAAGCTGGAGGTGATTGTTTGAAAACGAGCGCGTTGTGTTGGACAGAAACCTTCGGGTTCGGGGGGTTGCTTCCCGAGACACTGAAACAGTCGGAGCCGTAACTGTGGTTTGAAGACAAGAGTGTCACACACCGGTTCTTTCACGCCTTTGCTATTGACTGTATACTGTGCATGAGGTTGTCCGTGGGGTGAGGTGTTCGTTTCTCCAAACATTCGTTCTTCGGTCATAAGAGGGTATCTCCGCCGCCAATACCGCGCATGCCTTTACCGGCGAGGTCTTTCCTGCCTGTGGACCTGGACTTGTACTTAGGCTTATAGCCGTGAATTTTGTTTTCCTCTCTGAATGTTTCCATCCATCCGATTTTCCTTCCGTCTTCTCCTGGTAGCTACTGGTTGTAAGCGGGGTATCTGGGGTCCTGTCCCCCCGCGCACCTTGACGTCCCTCGGCAGTCTGCTCGCGCGTAATAAATTTAGATTATCATCTTTACTAGTGTTGGGCAAAGCTGGCTGGGCCGGGCTTGGGCGAGCTTGAGCCTGACCTTGCTGTGGCCTCCAGCTCAAGCCCTGTCGACGAAGCTCGGCCCAAGTCGACCAAAGCTTAGCTCGAGCCCGGCATCATTACCAAAAGGGGAAATAAGCGGTCCCCAACCGAGCGCAGCGGGCCCTCGCCGCCTATCTCCGTAATGGGACTAACCCTAAAAGGGAACGTTCCTGAGGCGTTGATAGGCTTGAGCCCGGCGAGCGGGCTTGGGCAAGCTGCGAGTCTGAGCTCAGGCCCGGGCCCACTACCTGGGCTGGCTTAAGCTTGGGCTGGCCCGAGCTGGCCCGAGCTGGCCCGAGCCTGAGGCCAGCCCTGGCACAACACTAATCTTTACCGGCGAGTAGGAAGGAAACTCACCACGCCCTTGTTCTCAGCCAAAACATCATGGCGAGAACAAGCGCCACTCCACCAATAGGCGATTGGAAAGAGAGGTACAGCAACATGTCCATCGGGATATATTGTCCTGAGCTTGTCCACACACCGGCTTGCTCTCCGAAAGGCAAACCCTGAGTTTTTGGAAAACCGGAGCAGCTACTCGTTTGCATGTGAACCCTAAAAACATTGAAGAGCATTTTTCATTTTGTGAACTGCCGGACTGTTACTGTCCGCTGGCCACCATATGCATGCGTCGCCGGATGCGTGACTGAATCAAATAGACCTCTCCTTGCCGCGCTCACTGGGTGAGCCAGAGACCTTTCTTCTTCTTTTCTCTACGAGATCTCTTTAAGGCTGCTCGGACAAGGACCGCGCATCTCTATAAGCTGTCGCCGGTCACGGTTCACTATCAGACTAAGGACAACAGTTCAACTGACACCTAAACGACAGCGGGACGGACGTGGAGTTTCACGTTCATCTGAGTCCCTCTCCCTTTGGCATTTCCAGTCCAAGTGTGTGGATTGTCAAATGTACGAAGCATAAAGAAATATTTTAAGAACAGTAGTCTGTCATTTGTTACGGCCCGCGTATTGGAACGTTCTCCTTGTAAATTCCAGTCCGCTTCTCGAAGTCGACAGAAAGCACCAAGCAGCAACCGACGAGCTGTATAATATAATAGCATTTCTTTACTCTTGGTATATCTGCTGGTGATTCTGATGTGACTGGAGATCTCATTTCCCACATTCAGTGTTGCTGCGAAAGATTTGGTGGAGTGGGCACTGGAGCCTAGGCCTCCCCTCCCTCACACGTTAGCTACGGAATGACCGCAGACCGAGTACCGCCTCGAGGGAGTGCATTATTCACTCATGGCATTCAATTACATTGCAAACTCGCACACACAGTTTTGCGCGGCTGTATGCACCTCTCAGGATGAATACGTCAGGTGGCCGTTTCTCAGCAAGCGGGCTGGCGGCTGGACCATTTCGAGAGCCCGTCAAATATGACCCCTCATGATTAACCGCCGTCAGAGCAGCGAGTCAGGAGGCTCTATTCCACCGGGCAAAACACAACAGGAAGCGGAAGCATAGAGCTTGGGCGATTTCTGCACATCTGCACGCTTACATATGTCATGACCCCTGCGACCTTTGATGACGACAGGACTCGTTACAGAGTAACCATCATGTTTTAATTATCTATTTATATGCGATGGTTAGCTTTACAGTGCGGTACTATAGCGACTAAAAACGGGATAATTCTATACAGCAGCCCCTCGCCCGCAAGCAACCCACGTCACCCTCATCGGAAATGAGCTGAGCTCAGCAACCCCAAGGGTACCAGGGTCCCCACCTCCAAAGTCGTCACATCACGCGATGTGACCCCGCCATCGCCGTCAGGGGCGAGGCAATCCCGG
>WSTX01005500.1:0-14893 GCA_019633405.1 Tulasnella sp. 408 | reverse complement strand
GAAAGGAAACGACTAATAACGTCAAGAAAGGGGAAAATGATATGTACTGAATGGGGATTGGACATGAGGAAAGGGACGACATGGGCTTTACATAAGATAAACTGCTACGCAGCGTATGGCTAAAGAAAAATGAGAAGGGAAGTGACGTTCGCCACATTATTTTACTAATGAAAGGAGGTTGCTGAAATGGAAGAGTGGGGTTGGATTGTGACAGTGATATTGGGAGGTGTCATTAGTGGTGAAGTGTGTGTAAGGTATGAGGCGTAGGATGCAAAATAATAAAACAATAATCTGGAAGAATAAAGAAGAAGCAAAAACAAAAGCGGAGAGAAAGCAGGGGGGAAAGGAAGTCGACCCCCTGAACGACGAGCATAGCCGTCTCATCTCCTAGGTTTTGAGCGAAGGCACCCAACACCGACCGACTACGGATCAAGGGAAGTGCCAGTAAGGAACATACGGCTGAGGAACTTTGGCGGTGTACGGAACGTCTGAAACAGCTTCCAGGACCAGCGCCTCTTGAACGTCCGCCACCCAACGAACGATTCCGGCAATACGATCAGCAGGTTCGACGCAAGGCTACAAAAGTAGATTCATCAGCACTCGCCACCGAAATTGATCAAGTCTAGAAGGGTAGACTCACCAGCTTCTCGAGGTCCTTGAACTTCCACGGCTTGGCTGGCGGGAGGAAACTGTTCAACGGAGACAGACGAATTTTCTCCTGCTTCTTGGGCTCAGCGAGAGAGGACCGGGACTGGAGGCCGGCATCCTTCTCCTTGGTATTGCCACGGCGCTTGACGGTGGCGTAGGGATCCACGTCTTCAGGAGCTGGAGAACAGAGCTGAAGGAGGCTAGGCAACGACGTCCAACCGCGAACCGTCGCCACCTCCGCATCCTCGTCAGCGGCGGGACATTCCAGAGCATCTACCACCTGGGCCAGGTTCTCCTCGATCTTCGGGCTCCGTACGAGCCCTCTACTGTCAATCTTCACATGGCGGTTCCTTGCCCGGGCCGTCAGGGCGTCCATCGCAGCCTTCCGATTCCGCTTCACCGTGTCCTCGACGATGAACACGTCCGCAGCTGCAGGACACCTCGGAGGGGGAGGCGGTAGCAGTCCAGCCTTGCCACAAGTTTGACTTTTCTTTCGAGGAGTAACACGAATTCCTCGGTTTCGCCTTGCGATGTTTCCAAGGAGGATGCAGAGGTCGAGGTCGCTGTGGTTGATGATCCTCTGGTCTACTCTGCGCGACGTCGGGAGAATGAAAGAACCCTGGCTTCTCTTCCTTTGGTGACGGCGAGGCTTGGGCGAGGGGTTCCTAAGCGGGCGACGAGGTTGAGGAGTGGGTGGTGAAGGCTCGATGCTGTCGCGTCGTCCTTCTCGATCGTCTACCTTGGCATATTTGCTTTGCTCGATGCCGTGACTAGCAAGAGCTGAAGTAGAGCCAGTGATGACACCTTGCGACGGGTCCGGGAGGAAGTAACCCAGAACAGAGTCCAACTCGCGAACAATCTCGGACGCGCGGCGACGAGGAGTTAACTCGCCCGCAAAGGGATCAAGCGTGTCGTCGTGCCGGGCTAGCGCGCCAGAAGTAGTACGATTGGCGTGCGCGAGCGCTTGCATGTCCATCAGACTCGTTCCACCAGACATAAAGCTCTCTTCGCCCGTTCGGGCTCTCGGTCGAGAGTAGACGCCAATGAGGTCTGCCGACTGACGTTTCTTCTTCTGAGGGTCTTCACGAGCAGAAGCGTCACCATTTTTCGAGGAAGCATGATGATGGCGGCGGTAGTGGTGACTTCCAAAGATCTTCCTGCCGAGGGTGGCCAAAGCGTTCGTGCTTCCACTCCTGGCGGCAACGCGCCCGCCATGTTCTTCAGGAGCCGCGGATGGTTGAGGCGGAAGCAAAAACTGCTGAGACGAGTTCGAACCTCGTATATCTTGGCCAGAAGTCGACGCGCGTCGGGCTGGGGGTGGCGGGACGACGCGTCCGGAACCTCGACTTGCCAGGGCTCGGATCTTTTGCATCCCTGAACAAGGTGTGTTGGAACTTCGAGAAGAGGCAAAAAAAAAGGAGCGGTTTGAGGAGGTTGTAGAGCAGACTTCGTTGTCGTGTATGAACGAAGAGTTGAGAGGAGCGAAGGAGAGACGATGGTGTGGGGTCTTTTTTTGTTAAGTTAGTGAGGGAGAGTGGGGGAGATAAGGAAAGACAGAGGGAAAGTGAACAGAGAGTACAGGGAGTACAGAAAGAGAGAGATAGAGGGGAAAGGTTCTGCTGTGAAGCGAAAGTTCAAGACCGAGGGTATTTAAATGTACGGGCGCCAAGAAGGTTGGGGTGACGTCAAGCGCGGGCATGGAAAGGTAAACACGGCGATCGGCGGCGGCGTTATTCTAAAATGGAAATCGGTATGATTCCTCTTCGCCCCAAATCGGTTCCGAATCCGAATAGACGAAACTATACAGCCATTCAAATCAGGTACACAAGCTTGAACAGAATTCTAATCGCCTAATAAAATAATTCCCAGAAACGGCTAGGTTGCCACATGCGCCCCTCCTCTCTTAGTCGTTAACCTTTTCGGGAGCTAAAAAAGCTTGGGACAAGCGTTCTTTTTTCCCCTGGCGAGCAAAGAAGCGAGGTCGGAAACGATCTTTACATGTGAATGATCCGCGGCCCAGGGAAGCCACGATATAGTACTTTCCGTTGGGGTACCGGGCAGGGTCGCGGAAACAGAGCGCCCCAAAGGTAATTAGTTCCACTTCAGCCCGGCGGTGCTCTGGCATGAAGTGAAGACAGACGCAAGCACTTGATGGTCGTGCTGGAGGAGTGCATGTGCTTCTCTTATAATTCAGACAAGAGGAAGAGACAACTGGAGCAAGTACTAGGCGAAGTGATTGGCACCGTGTGCATTCCCCGAGCATCGCACTCTCCTCGAAGACCGACAGGAACGAGACTGTATAGGGATAACCGTGCTAGGAAAGTGTACATGCGTTTCTCTTATTTCAGGATACAGAAGATGCGCAAGAGACGAAAAGAGGCAGAGTGAGCATAGGGTGATAGAGTTGGGGTGGGGAGAAGCAGAAGGGAAGAGACTCGAAGCAGAAGACTGACAAAGGGCATAAGACTAAATAGCAAGGGGGAAAGTTTGTACAACGCGTGAATCGGCAAGAAGAAGACAAGGCTAAAGAAAAAGGTCGATACAATGAGACTGGGAGACGGAGAGCAAGGACGGCGACGCTGGGACTCTTGTCGTATATGAAGAGCTGATCCTACAGAATCGCATATATGGAATATATCTGTTGTTGTATTCGAATGCGTGAACGTGTACAGCATTCAAGACTTTTGGTGTGTTTAATAGTCGAGATGGACGGAGAGTAGGCGCGGGTAGAGGGGAGAGGTAGAGGCGGGGGAGGGTGTATGGGGCGAGGCGACCAGTCGACGTTGGAATGGACGATGACGGAGTAGGTGTATTGAATAATTGTTAAAATTTGGTGGGTATAGTAGAAGGTTAATCACGGAGAAATGACGAATTGTTATTGGAGGAGGCCAAGGGGGATCTGCAAACTGATCAATGACGTCAACACGAATGAGCTCACCCTGACGAGGAGCGCGCTACAACACGCAGGTCGAAGGAAGGGGACCCAGACGAAAAGGACTCACCCATAAACAGAATGACGACGATCAATTCTTCCAAGCCTCGCAGATCCCTTCCCCTCCTCCTCCCCCTTCTCCTCTTATATCGTAGCCTGCACACCACCCCACGCTCGCACAACCTCCTCAATCGTCCTCCCAAGCTGCTCTTTACACCGCTGGCACTTCACGCTCCCCATCAAGCTGCCGTAGGTGCTGCTCAAGCTGCCCACGCTCACGTTCTGCGTGTTCGGCAGGCTCAGGATGTACGCCGTGACGAGCCCCCAGGCCCGCTGCATCGCGCCGCGATCGTCCTCCGTGCACGTCGACCCGCGCATCCCGGCGGGATGAGGCTCGAACGGTTTCACCAGGATGCGCTTGAGCGCCTCCGATCGGCCAAAGTGAAGGAAGAACAGCCATTTGAGGTATAACGGACCCATCGCCACGCTTTGTTGATCTGTGAGATTTGATAAGCTGACGTCAAGCGTGTAGGGGCTGGCCGCGACGGCCAGTTCACGTAAGCCGTATTGGGCAGCGAGCGTATAGACGTCCAACGGCCGTTCCTGCGCGAAGCTCAGCAACGTCTGGACCACTTCCGCGGACGCGATCCCGACGCTGCTGCTCGGCACGGGCCCGCCCAAGCCCAACACGTCCAACACGTCAAAACCGTACTTCCTCATGAACGGCAAAACCGCCGAGATGGTTTCGAAATCGGGGGAGTAGCGCGCGAAGGAGGTCGTGTTGTAGAGGACGTGGAAGAGGATGTTGACTACGCCCGAAGGTTCTGGGATGGCGATTAGCGTTGGCAGGGAAGACGAAGGGTCCGACGCGTTGTTTGATGGAGGCGTGGCGAGCGAACCGGACGAATTGGAATTGGACGACGAAGGCGAAGAGCTGGACGGCCGGCGTCCTCCCGCACCGACGTTCTCCGCTGAGCTTACGGCGGGCGAAGCTGGGGGTGTGGGCTCGCTGCCATCGGGAGTGAGGAGCGGGGTCTCGATGTACCCCGACGCGCCTTGCTCGTTGCCCGCGACGCCTACGCCAGCGACCGCCGGAATAAGCCCGCCAAAGCCATTTCGGGACTTGGCGACCACCAACGAGAAGTGGACGTAGAAGAACACCCCGTCCCCGCTCTGCACGACCAAATCGGGTTGAAGCGACGCGAACTGCCGGCCGAACACGGTTGATCCGGGGTAGAAAGCCGTGGAGATCGCGATCTGCTGCTGAAGAGGCGCTGTCGATGCTGTTGTTTGATTGGGAGGAGGGGAGGAGGGTGGTGGGGCGGTGGTGGTGGTATTGAGGATGTTGGTGATGGAGGAATTCGGATTTGGACTAGCGCCTGCGACGCCTAGGTCGAGTTCAATGGAGGAGTGCTGTTTTGATCGGAGCAAGGAGAGGACACGGCGCAAAAGGGAATGGTGAGCACGCTAGTCTGCTCATGCGTATCTGACTGTCCCGCAGTCAAGGAAGGAGGGGGGGGGAGACGAACGGGAGGGAGATAACGTACCGGAGGCGTCAAGTACGGAGAGATGCCCATACCGAGCAACTTTGGGTCCGTCAAGGAAGGAGAGCCACCCAGTCCACCCAACATGGGCAACATGGCCTGCTGCTGCTGCTTCAAGGCGTACGAATAACCGCCAGCACCGCCGTCCAACCCCAATCCCAATCCAACCATCGAAGTCAAGGTGTGTTGCTGTGGAAGTCCCGCCATCTGATGCGATTGCATTTTCCTTTTTTCTAGCTAGCTTTCACTCCCGCCTTGCGGTGGCGCGACCGGATAGAAAGAGAAAGAGAGAGAGAGGACAATGCGCGTGTAGTGTGTAGGTGAGGAGCCGGGTGAGGGCGAACCGCGACGAGGGGTCAAAGCGTGAAGTCCCGATTTCGTTTGAGCAGGGCGAAGTATTATCGTTTGGTTGTCGGGTGAGTTCGTTTCTTCGTTGCAGGGACGTAGAGAGAGAGGTAAAGTGGGTGGGGGGAAGGGAAGGGGGGCGGGATTTAGTTGAGAATCGAATTTGAGGGTGAGGGTGAGAGGAGATATTGGGGGGGGGGCGGTTTTTGGAGTACGGAGCGGGCGCGGGACAGACTGGAAAGAGACGAGCGGGAAGGAGAGAAGGAAGGAAGTGGAATGGGAGTTGGAGGCTACTTGAACTGCGAAATCTCGACGCGGTCGATTCCTTTTTCTCAGAGTCCGGGGGAGGGGGTATGGTAAGGGAGAGACGCAGCGTGCAATCAACTCTAGCAATAACGCTCTCCCTCTCCTTCGCCTCATCTCTCGCTCTCGTCTCGGTCGTCCTCGATCCTTCGCCAAAGTTCCCTCTGGGTTCTAATTTCCCGCTCCACACCAAGTCCCTTACCACTGGAACACCTTCTCGCCCCCCTTCACGCAACGCACCCACTCCGTCGCACCCCTCCTTCCTTTACTCTGTCCTTCCTCCTGGTCCCCCCGTTCCTGCAGCTGGTCACTAGCAGGAGGGCAAAGAACAAGAGATTTGAATCACAACTATCTGGGACTACTCTCGATATATACCGTACCGCCTCTTATAAAAGAGGCCTTGCGTTCTAGAACGTGTCGCGCGCGTGTGGTTTCCTGAGAAGATCAGATTTCAAGAAGAGGGCGTACACCCTTATGATGTCACCGACTCAATCCCTAACACAGTGAACAGTCTAGATCACGTGTAAAGTGTAACTCCAAGGCTAAATTCGGAGAAACCGCCACAACAACCACAGCTCGGCTCTAAAACACGAGATGGACTGAGTTTATTGTTATTCCCCGGGGAAACCACAAGGCCTTGAAAGTAACGTGAAAGACACCGCTCCAAGGCATTTTTTTATGGACTGCGGGTGGTTCGGCAAAGGGTTGAGGAGTGATTGCGGCAGTGTGCTTGACGTGCCGCAGTATCTTTACCGTGCCGCTTTTGCACCTCCCGCGTCCACTCCAATCTCGGCAAGAACATAATAGGCGGCGATCGATGTACTTTGGCTGAGGACGGCTTGAATGCTTTGGAAAAGAGGCGTTCAACGCCGACTTTCGACCACACGCCGTTTGCTGGCTCCACTCGTTCTTCCTGCCTTGGTTACGAAACCCTTTCGTCTTCCTCCTATACATTGAAGACCCTTTCACAAGGGAAAAGGTTCCGGAACATTCCTCCGCCAAAACAGCCGTCCCGTTATGGTAGCCCTCCGACCCGACGGCTCAAAGGGAGAGACGCTTGCTAGTCACACAAACTCCCACTCCACCGATTCAGACCCTCGAGATCAGGGGAGACAAAACAACCTTAATTCCGTTCATTCCTTTACAGGAAGAAAAATCATTCGCGTGGGTCGACCCAGAAAAACATCCCCCTTGATATCGTGCTTTTTTCTCCGCTCTGGGGGGAATAGGGGGAGATTCCAGCTCTCCGCGTATGTGCAAAGATTTAACCTCTCGTTTGCTTGGGCACCGTGTTAAATAATATGACATCACCGTACACATCATATATAAAGTCAAGAGAACAGGATCAAGAGTCACGACTTTGCTCGAACGAATGGCTGAGCGGGGTTCCAGTCAATCACATGAAGAACAACAAATTTCGCCCTGAGCAGAATGAAGACCCTTCCGGGTACCCTCAACCTCGACTATTACGAAAAAAAAAAAAGGCTCCATGGGTTAAAGCAACCGCAAGCAGTATAAGCCGCCTCCGCGGCTCGATGTATACCGTCCGCTGTTGTACACATATCAGCGTGGTAAATGTCCTTTCGGGAGTGCGGACCGTGTCCCCTCTCAGATAACCAAGACAAATTATTCCGTTCAAAAGTAAAGAGGAAGCTGCCGGGTTCCCCAGGTCTGTCAGCGATCCTGAACGTGTGTACGTCGGTTGTTTTTCTTTTTCACCGGACGTTTCACGAACCGGAGAATGCTCCACAGACAGGCAACTTCACGGTCCTCTCCGTTAGCGTTATTCGGGGAGCCCGGTCAGCAAGCGTGCCCCAAGACTTGGACCCGAGATCTAATGGCAACCGAAACTTACTCAAGATCCAATGGAGCAGAACCAAAAAAGAAAGACACATCTCAATGCCCCCTTTCCACACTGCAACTTTCCCTTGATGCAGGAGTTTCGAGAATCGAGAGCTATAGGCAACCCGGAAACGTCCTTTTAATCTTTGTCGAAAGCTAACACATGGATCCCATTTCCGAATAACGCACCCAATCTTCCTTTTTACGTTGCTTCGTCCTCGTTGTGGAATCGCGTTCGATGCTCAGCGAACCGCGCTGTCCAAATCGAAAGAGGAAGTCAAGTCCGTCCCAGCGCAACGGAACAGAAGCGAATGCGGTCTGGGCTTCGTCGAGTCTCGATAAGGTCACATCCGCGTCACCAATGACGCGCGGCCCTGCACAAGGGAACTGAACACGTTCTTGCGCTTCCCCCTCGGCACGTTGCGAAAGATTTGAACAACTGGCTATTTTCGGCGGCAGTGCGTGGTGGCGTGATATACCTTGCGTGCTGATAGGCTGGGTTCAGCCGGGCGAAGGCACGGTAGGCCTTATTGCGTGTGGCAAACTCCATCCATCGGTTCCAACCTTTACTCTATTCGAGGCGGGCTCGGAGGAGTGCTAGGGTTATATGTAAAGTAGCCGGCCGGAGCATGCGGTAATGCATGATAGCATTGCCGAGATAGTCGTCCTCCGATAAGTGGTCGGCTGAAAAGCCTTGTTGATTATCTTTGGAGGGGTGCTCCCAAATATCAGACGGCGCCAATCCGAAGTCCCCACTCGCAAGAACGAGGGGGAATTGCGTGAAAGTCGAACCACTTTCAGATACATTTGGACACGCTAGACGGATGAGGGCTAGGGTCGACCACAAAAAGGTTCGGTCGACTCATGCGGATAAGTCGTCGTGCGCTTGGAGCGTGGCGCATGCCCTTAGAGACCAAACTTGCACTCGACCCTTTCATAGATTCCAAAAGCGTTAAAGTGCGGTTTAGACGAACCTCCACAACAATGCAAAAAGAAAACGTGTTCAAAGAATTTCCAAACGCGAGGTAGCCACAGGAACGGGCAGGTTCTGAAGAGAGCTAGGTCACCAGGCTTATTTTCGAAGTTCTTCTTTTCTACAAGCCACAATCTTTCCAACTTTGTGTTTCGCTCCTCACCCTCTTTCGCGCTCCCTCCACTCTTTTGATGGTGGATAAAACGTCAACACATCGTCACGTATGCTTCAGTCGAGGGAGGGAAGGGGCCCCTCAAATTCAATTATGTTAGAAATATTGAGTTGTGGAGATGGCGAGATAATTATAGGCACTAGTCTGCGACTAAAGTTGGTTCCCGGAGTTCTACGAAGGCAAGGATCCTAGGATTGGTAACTCTCTCGGATATCGACGCATACGGGAAATTATCGCCTCCCGATTCAGCTGAATCGAATAAAAGGCTCTTCTGAGGTGGTAGGAAATAGGATAAACTTTCCACTTTAAAGCAAAGGGACCGTATGGTCGAGAAAAGGCGGGACTGGACTGCAGACTTGAATGGCTTCGCCCGTGCCTCGAGCACGCGAGGGCAGGGAATGCACAGCTCCAACTTTCACCGATCAACGAACCCGATCACAGTTCAAGACTCCATCAAGAGGCCTCGTTCGTCACCTAATACGTCTTTCCAATACTTGGAGCAAGGACTTCGGCGGTACCGAGTAGCTCTCGAGACCCCAGACTCATACGGAACCTGAAATCACGGCTTGGCAGGGATGTTTCTCGCTCAACAGCGGAGTAGATTGATACACGGCGGGTTATCAGTCAACACACTGATGGAATTCGCCATAGCACGTAAAGGGTTTCCGGGTATATAGATATGCCGTTCAATTCATCGTGGACCTAATTTGAACGCGTGCACACGACGAGGCGCTTGGGAATGTGTCCTTACTCCTCCGCTCCCAAATGAACCCCCAAAGGTTTCACCCTCGATGATGCGTCGCGTGACATAGGGAATTCCCGGGCCAGCAGGAAGTAACCTCCATCACACGGATCGAATGAAATGATACAGTCGAGCTTCAAGCATAATACAGATGAGAAATGGGCGATTACTAGTAAATACCAGATGAGGATACAGCTGAATTGACAGCAGCGAGGACTGCGTTCTGAACATCCCGCAAAGAGACGAGCTGCCGCTGATGGACCTCAACGACCGCCTTTGAAAACACGTAGAAAGTCGCCTTGACGTCGCATACGTCGTTTTCAGTCACGGTAGGGTGTTCGGTGGGTGGTACTTCTTCCGTAGATTTCTGAGCCAGCCAGATGGCGAACTCCCGTTCCGAGCGATCGGCAAAGTCGCTGAGTACCTTGAAAAGCGCCGGCTTTCCGGCTAATGCACCAGAGCTCTTGATACCGTCGATGACCCTCCTAAGGGATTTGACTTCTTTCTCGTCGCGATCATGCATTCCGGGTGACGGAGTGAGTTGCAAGACGTCGACTCCGTTGATATTTAATGCATTCGGCTGAGCGAGGCCGCTGACCAGTTCCCGGAGCGATAGAGTGAGGAACTGCAGTCGAATGATCTCCATCGGAGTCGAACCAACTGCGTTTTCCAAATAGAGCATGTCCGGGGGGCCGATTGAGATCAGGTGAGACACCATCTTGGAATTTCCTTGAAGGATTGCTGAATGGAGCGGCGTGGCGCCAGTACTGTCGCGGAGCAAGAGAGTCGAGACGACCGCAGATTTCACGGTTCGGATCAGCAGTTCGACCAGCCTGAGATTGGCTTTCTTAACTGCATCCGCAAAAGGCTGACGTAGAGATGCTTATGAGTAAGAGATTGAAGCGACACGAATTGGCATCACCCACAGTGTTGCGCTGCGTGCGAGACTGCCGAAGCATCAACGCCTGAGTGACATCGGCCGGGAACGTAGTCAGGACATGCTCAATCAACGTCCAGTTAAGGTTGTGAGAATTGAAAAGTAAGTGCAAGATATTCCACCTGCGTGGAGTGGGAAGTGAGTGAAAGACTGCTCGAGAAAGAGTGATGGAAACATACCCTCGTTCATCGCGAATTAGCGGATCAGCTCCATTCGCTAGCATCCAGTCGAAGACCTCAAGAGGTGCCCTGGAGTTGCAAAGGAAATGAAGAGGGGACATCCTACTACGGACGCCATCAGCCGTCAATTTTGGTTGTAATTCCATAAGCTTCTTAAGCGTCGGTAAGATCTTGTCAGGTTTGTAGGGGTTCCGCATCGCTGCGAGCACCAGTGTATCCGCTGATCTCGAAACTGAGAATCCCACCATCTGGGAGAAGTCATCCGTGTTTGTGAGGACTTCGGCAAGGCGCTTCGCGTGGCTCGTCTTGTTATTCTCAGCGTAATATTTGTAGGCCTCGATGGCCCTTGGGCTGTTAAGATATTCAAGAATGGCCGTGGCTTGCTTCGGGGCAGCTGACCAAACGATGGGGATCTGGTGCTCTGTGACAGCGTACGCGGAGGGGGCGTTCGGATCCTCTCTATGTGCGAGATCCTTTCGCTTTTTGCCGGCGACGTCAAGGCCAACGTAGATCTTGCCTCTGTTATTGTCGCTGTCGAGATGCTGCACCGGGTCCGCATCGTCCGTGGATTCTTGGACTTTGGGCTTCGGCAAAGAGAGTCCCTCGCCAGTACGACGTATGAAGACCTACGATTGCCATCAGCCGTTGCACCCTGACTATTAAGGTGTGAATGACTAACATCTAGCATCTCCGGGGAGTCGGCTGCTAGGATGGTTTGTAGAAGGTGCACTGGCATTGACATCGGCTCTTCCAAACCTTCCATCATCTGGAAATGAACAGGTAAGGACGACATCTCACCCTTTTTCATATGGAGAAACTAACGTCAGCAATTTGGTAAAAGGCCTCAACGTCATTCTCAAGTGCTGCGAGAGTAATGGGATCTGCCGTTCTGGCCGAGGCATCGGGGCCTGATGTCGATTCCGTGGCCCACTTGCCAGGGAAGGAAAGAAGCTGAGCGGGTTTGACTTTGACGCTGACAGTCTGGAACCTTTTGGTGAGGTTAGTGTACCCAACGGGGCGCTTTTCCGTCTCGTCACTTGCACACGACTCTCCGTCGCTGTCGGCCTCGTCGTCACTGTCATCTGGAAAGGGACGGAATCAGTAATCAATCAATCCAATTGACCACGATTGCTTCTACGGACTGAACGTTACGATATTTCCGCGGGGTTTCGCTGGCTTGGGCTCCGTCTCTTCCTCTTCCTTCATGAGTTGTTTCTGAGCAATCTCAAGGATCAAACGGGCGGTGTCCCATTTACGAGCACGAAGGGCCACATAGAGCGGAGTGTATCCTACGCGTGGTAAATAAATTCAGCATGGGGTCCTGGGATTCGAGGGCTTCCTTTAACTACCTGTAGCGTGAAAGTTGGATTGCTCCGTATATTTGACTCTGGCGGTAATTTGTAGAAGGTCCCGAGTCCCGGATTGCGGGGTAAGAGTGTCGTCGTCGGGCGGCAGGCAAAGCGCCCTGATCTTGTCGTTATCTCCATTCCAGCAAGCCTCGTAAAGCTCATCGTACAACGGGATCAAATGCGTACCCGGGTAGTCTTCGCCCCAACCTAACCTAAACAACGAATACCTCTTGAACGGCTTGTTCGCCTCGTCGATTTGTGGCACTGCCGGCCCGGGTATTTGTCCGAGCCGCATCCTCATTTGAGGGGGAAGAACGGGATAGACGGGCTGGCTTGCGTTTGGTTGCGGTATTTGGAAAGCGGGAACGGGATTGAAGGGCTGGTTTGCGGCCGGTGGCGGTGGCGGTGGGTTAGGATCATCCGGATCACGGTCTAATGCGCCGAACTGCGTCTTCCACTGAGAGGGCAGAGCCGGGTATATCGCATCCCAAGTCTGGGCACCGGCCTTTTCTAGTTCCTCGACGGCTTGTTCAAAGTAGGGAATCAACTTTGCCGCTTGAGCCCGCTGCTCCTTCGTAGTAAATGGATTCACCGCGGAGTTAAATCCAAAGATACCGGGTGGCCCGAAGGGATACGCCTTGACGTTGGACTCTGCAATTGCCTTGTTTCTCTTCTCTAAGCCTATGGCATACGCCTCCCATCCCTTCTTCTCTGAGATCTCCACGTCCGATAGATCAAGGATGCTTCTCCAAGGCTGGGGTGGGGTATGTCTCTTGGGTTGCGGTGGAACTGGTTGCTCCCTTGAGCGCCGCTTCACCTCGCGAAGGGCGGACCGAAGGAAGTCTAACATGGAGCGATGAAGCCCTGCCGCGTTGGCCGGAGTGTTGTAAACGCCGCGAGGAACGGAGTATCTGACACTCTCCGGCTCTAGGGCTAAAACTAAGCGGTAGAGATCGTTGCGGCTCGCTAAAGACGCCTCGAGCGGTTGAAGGGTGTATGTCTTCCAATACTCCTCCCCTGCCCGGGCATTGGCATATCCGATCGGGTTGGGACTTGAGCAAGTACAAGAACGTTAACCACGAATTAAGATACAGAGGCACAATCCGAAACTTACTTGGCCGCGATAGACTGGTCATATGTCTCTAAATCGATAAAGGCCCTCGTGCCCGCGTACGCCAACAACACGGCCACCATAGCACGCTGACCACCGGCAAAAGCGGAAACGATCGGGTGAAGAGCAGATTGCCACGCTCCTGCGTACAAAAATCGACTGGCCGCATTCGCTGTAGGATCTACCTTGAGTATCGCTTCAACAATGTGAGGCTTGTTGAGTGAGACGAGGCGATGGAACACAGTGATAGTGGCGGAGTCCGCCGCTGCGCACGAGGCTCCTCCTATCGTGACAAGCTGTTCAGCAATTTGCGCTCCGACAAATTCATCAGGCGTGAGCGCGGTAAGGATCAGAGGGTAGAAAGTCGGAGTGCCCTGGTAGCTGGCACTGAGGTTCCTTGGGGTCTTGCAGTCGGCTCCAGCGGCAACGAGGATCTGGACGCTAATCAGGGAGCCACTGATGATGGCATACTAGAAGATGATCCTGTTAGACTATTCTAAGTACGCGCGAAACTTTATTAGGCTTACTCCGAGCGGCGTGAGGCATTGATCCCAATCCGGTTCGTCGACTTCCAAAATATCGGGCCTGTCGTTTGGGTCTTCCAATGGATCCCCTTCGCTTTGGACAGGAGTATCTCCTTTTGGATCGACCTTCTTCTTCGCCTCTTCGTAGTCCATATCTTCGTCATTCTCAGATGACCAATCGTCCTCGGACGAATCGCGAGTCTGGGAGGACCCTTTCCGATCAGCCTTCATCCCCACGCCGGCGTTAACCAACAAACCTACCTCGTCATCCCGGTCCTTCATCTCAACATCTTTATCCTTCCCCTTATTCTCCTTAGCCTCTTTCTCTGCTTTGTTCTTCTCACTTCTTTCTAAGAGCGCCTTGACTACTTTTGGCAAATCCATTTGCGCCGCCAAGTGCAAGCTATATCGCCCATCAACCATTCGTGCGGTCATTCTTGCACCTTGCTCAATGAGATCCAAACAAATGTCACCCGCAGAGCATAACAAAGCGAATTGAAGAGGAGTCCGACCGAGATGGTCACGAGTGTTGACCGCCTCCGCGTTGCGCTTAAGGAACTCGTTGCAGGCGCGCCGGTTGTGGGCCGCAATATAAGAGTAGAATTTGGCGGTGGGCTTGAGGTAGGCTTGTTCGGACCATTCGCCGCTGTCAATAGGATGGAAGGAGCCAGTGATGCCTGCAAGAGGTATGTTCGGCTGTGCGCAAATATTGTGGACAGGATGGTGGACCACAACTCACTTTGACGACCTGGATCCTCCTGCATGAATGAAACCCGACCAGTGATGAACTGTTCTTGTTCCTTTTCGAACATCTCTTTCTCTTCATCTGTTTCAGGTAGCGGGCAATACTAAAACGGGTTTTCGATCAGACTTAGGTATTGTGTGCGTGAAGGTGCAACACTCCATACCCTGCAGCAGTCCCCCAACGCCTCCCGCATGTCACCAAAAAAGAAAGGATGTCGGTGAAGTATGCGGTCTTTATTGTTCGGATTGTACGTGCTAAGAGCAAAAACCTGGCGTGAGTTCAATACGAAAAGAAAAGCCACACGCAGACCCAACCCGGCGGCACCTGTTCAGACCCAAATCCGTCTTGTACACGATCTTGGCTATCCTCTTTGCATCGATTCCCGGACCATAAGGAATATGAAACATCACGTCATAATCGCTCATCTGCAATCCACCGAATTCAACAGCAGTCTTTAAGTCCCCTTTCAGCCTTTTGTCGCGTCGCCTTGCGCGGCGAGAGGTTCCACCGTACGTTCGACCGCTGGAGGCGTTGGGCCTGGCTCGCA
>WSTX01005499.1:0-14982 GCA_019633405.1 Tulasnella sp. 408 | reverse complement strand
CTTTCTTAACTGTGAGCAGTTTTCCGATCAAGCCACGAGGGCGGTGCAGCTTTACCCCGCTGCCTGGCGTTTCCTCCAGGCTCCCATGGGCATCTCAGCCCCCCTTCCCAACGACCCCCATTTGAACTGCGCTGGCTCCCAGTCCCCAGCGTTCAACGGACTCTACCGCCATTAGACTGTCCCTCACGAGCTAACTACGCCCTCATAAACAAAGAGGATCCAACGTTATGGCATCACCACAGCTCGGCCTGGTTGTTCGTCGCTCAAGGTGCAGTGACGTCATTTGGCCACTGCTCTATGATCTAAGGGGAGAGCATCAGACATGCCAAGCCCAGTCTTAAGCGGTCCAAATGTGGCATGCACTATGACGGCATCGATGCACCACCGACTTCGGCATCCTAGGTGCGGGTCCGGCAGACATGTACTGCTGTGCATCTCGGCGAGGATCTTTGAACCTAGAAATCTCTCTCACTCAATATTTGCTGTTATATATGACAGAATCATATAGATTACGTCGGTCGAAAGGGTAAAGTCAGCTATGTTCAGGATCACGACCATTCCAGCAAAGGTGGAGCAAGAGCTAGCCACCACGTGTCTTTGCGGCGACAGGTAGGCTTGAAATCAAAGATACCAAGCACTAAATACTTGCTTGCTCGGAAAGCGTTTCTTGGTATTCATGCCCTCCGCAACCGCTCACTCTGGTGGACCTACTCGCCGCACTCGTACAAACCGCGGGGTCTCTCCCCAGGGAACATGCTAGCCATGTTTTGCCTTTTATTTGAGGACTTCCGCTACGCCATATTGATTTTTTGCGAAATGTTGGGGCAGGAAAGTGCGAAGCATGGCTGTAGAGTGCGAAGCATGGCTGTAGAGTGCGAAGCATGATCGACCGGGGCATCCCTGCGCTACCACCTATCGACTGTGTTGACGCTCGCCCCTTTCCTCGCTACTTTCAATACAGGGGATTACAATCGTGAATTGTCTTGTCCAGTAATCGTCCACTCAAGTAGTCCACATTCTGACATTGTAAACTTGTAAGTGACACTAAACCGTGGGAGGTCGAGAATGAGGCGGTGCGGTCAAGGTGAGAGACACAAAGGCTCCCACCACTCAGGCCCCCTCGGACTGCCGCGGAGGTCAACAACCAGCTCAAATGACTAACGTATTTCTACAAGGCCAACCGCAACCGCAGACTAATCGAGAGTACATCTTCGAGGACCCGCTTGCACCTCTGCGCCTCCCTCCTCTAGCGCAGATCAGCGAGTTCTGGAGACGATATGACCGCCTAGCAGACATCCACGACAATAGGCCTGTGGATAAATACGAGTAAATAACATTACAAGGCAATAAATATGATTAAATATGATTAAAATCCGCCCGATGGAGTATTCTGATTCATTGGCGCATTACTGTTAATTACCATTACGTTACAATATCGTCAGGTAATTATTGCTTGGTATTATGGAGCGAGGTGTAGAGGAGCAAGCAGCCAACTCTCGATTCTGAGAATGAGATTTTGGCTCAGAGCAGGACCCTTGATGGCTAGTGACCAGCCATTCAACGGACGGCACTGTCTTCGCACCGTCCAAGAATCACCTACAACCGTATTCAGCAAGTCCTTCCCTGTCACTCTGCCCCCCACACCCCAAACAAGCTGCTCCTCAGGCTATTCTCATATACAAATGCTTGCGACACTGAAACAAGCCTCCAGGATCAGTATACACACCGGGTAGTACCCTAAACACGCAATGCGGGTGGTGCCCGAAGATGTTCGACAAAATGCCCATTGCTTCTCCAGGCTCGGGCTCTGGGGTTCAACGCCCCACCATCACTTTCTGACCACAGTATAGTATAGACACAAAGTGCTCAATCGATTGATATCACTAGAAGGACTATCCATGTAGGAAAGGCCATCGGAACGCATTGGTGACGGGGTCGTGTCCCTGACCCCAGAGGAAGAAGTCGGAAGTATTTATTATATATCAATAAATTATATTATAATACAATAAAAATATATTATAAGGCCCAGGATATTATTTGGGGCGGATTAAATAAAAATACACCTCCAAAAATAATTAATTGTATTTGAGCAGGCCTACACGACAAGAAGTTGACAGTGAATCTCAATGGAAATCTGGACGTCCTTCTTATTTTCGTGAGGTCGTTGATCTCTCCCGCTTGGCCGAGCGCTAACACGAACACGTGCCCTAGGCGGCTCTATTCTCGGCAATCAACACCACGTTCATCACCATCACCATGCCAGATCTCTCTCCTAACTCATCAGACGAACAAATAACCTCCTCCGTCTGCTGGTAATGAGAGCGGATAACAGCACTCTCACTCCTTCCGATCTCGTTCCCCCATTTTCTCCAAGCTCCAATTCCATCATTGTCAATGGTCTGCTCTATGCTAGCTTGAGCTGCAGCCTTCTGGCGGCTGTCGGTGCGATGATGGCCAAAGAGTGGCTGCAGAGCTTTGACCGAACCGGGCAGACAGGTCCGCTGGAGGAGCAGGGCCTGTTCCGGCAGCGCAAGTTCAATGGAGTATTGGAATGGCATTTAGAGGCGGTGATTAAATTCCTGCCTAATCTCCTACTTTTATCCGTCATTTTCTTCTTCGTAGGGGTCTGCCTTTTCCTCGTCCCTATCAACACGGCTGTGGCAGGCATCGTAATTGCAATTTCGGGTATCGGAGTGGTATTTTCAGGCATTGTCATTGGAGCGGGCGCGCTCTCTCCGACATGTCCATATCAATCGGCGGCATCTAGCGCACTTCGACGTGTTTGTCGGGGCTTGGTCCAATCTTGGAGGCTAGCCAAGCGAACTCCAATGCGCGCAGCAGTTAGCAGGACGGCGAGGGTGGTTCAGAAATTCTGGACAGACATTCGCCTCTGGATTGAGTCTCTCGTGAATAGAGCTACCATGGCAGTCTCTAGAGTGAGATTATACTACCACCGTTCTCCCAACTCGGACGATTCTGGGGGCCAACAAGCTCTGGATCAGGACCCGGCCCCTTCATCGGCGGTTCGATCGGTTTTGGGTAGTCTTTCCCTTGGAGTTGACCCGCCACGCCGTCTACCCGTTACGCAACTCGAGGAACCCGAAGGCCGGGATTTACCGAGTGCTCCCCAAACACATCCCAGTGCGCTATGGTTTTCAACCGGAGTCTCGCAGGCAATTGAGCGAGTGAAGCGTCGCTGGGAAACGTTATCAGGGATCCACGTCCTCTCTATCTTGCATCGAAGTCCGGGTGCGGCGCAAACTAAAGCGAACAGTGACTATGTCCTGACCGTCCAGGCAGCCCGCTGGCTCCTTGAAACAACTTCCAATCGCGGAGACCAGATATCTACCGCCCAGTTCATTTGCTCCCTGGATAGAGCGACTTGCGCCGAGGTCTTTGAGGACCATGAGGCCTGGAAACGCCTATTAAACTTGACGCTCGGTGTGCTTAAGATCTGGTCGTCCCAACCCAACAAAGAAAACCAGGAAGTAGCAGAGCTATTCGGGTTGGTTCTCTGTCGGGCGCTTCTTCAGTGCTCTAAAGAGGATGAGAAATGGAGTGATATAACAGATGAAGCTTCACCCGAGCTGAGCGAGGCTGGGAAAACGTTCTTAAAAACCCTCATGATTACCTCCAGCAAGTATTCGGCAGATGATCCTGAAGATGATCAACGCATTCTTCATATTTCTGTCATATATAGTGCCCTCCAGACCGGGACTAGTCTGAAAGAATTCCAATGGACCAATCCGTCTCGTTTGCTTACTGGTCGCGGCGCCGCGACGACTTCTCTTCTTGTAGTTTGGGCCCGTCTAGTTTGGAATGTGGCTTTTGAGGGTGTTCTGGGGCCCCCAGGGAGTATTACGGAGCTGGCGAAGCCCGAGTGAGTACGCTTCGACCTGGTGCACCTTTTCTTATGGTTAATATTGTTCTTTTGAAGGCAGGACTGGGATCTGGCTTATCATCTTACCGGGGCGTCGATAAACAGTCTAGAATGCTTCCAACTGGTCCAAGGAGACCTGAGTTCAGAGCTGCATGCCGCTCAGGTGTATACTGTATGCTTACAAAGAGTTAGAGAGTTCAGCCCGCAACACTTTTGGTTCGATGGGGAAAACTGCCCGGGCTTGCAAACTTGCTGTGGTCATACATTGAACCCTTGACTGCTTCGGGCTCCGCAGACATTCGGTTTTTGAGGCTTTCGGTGGAGGCGCTGCTCACATTCAAGACTTTCCTTCCTTCCCATTCGAGCGGCTTCGCTACTCCTAAGATATCAAGCGATACACCGGGCGAACCACCAAAGCTGATTGATACCGTTGTAGACGTACTGCTCGATGATCTCACATCGCTTACAAGTCGAGATGAGAAGTGGAATTCAAGGGGTGGAACTTTCAAGGCGTGCGTCTTAAGAATATTCCTATGGATATGGTGGAATGATCTTCCCCGAAACTTTACTTTTGATGGGGAACCCCTCCAGCTCTTCACGTCCAGCTGTCGACTCTGGGCTCTTTTAGAGAAAGAAGTCGCATTCTCGGAAACTGGGAGCTTCAATAGTGAGGATAAACCCCTCACGCCCGAGGATCTCAAAGGGGTCGTTGAGTTTGGCGAATGGGTCCAAACCGAGAGCCAAAGTGAAGGATGGTATTATCCGGAGGTCACGAAGTCCTCTTTCATTTGCTGCAATGCGGACGTGGAGATCAATCGACTATACGCTCATTTCGATCGCCGTCCCGACTGGGACTACCATTTGTATGACCTTCGCGCAGGGAGTGTAGCATGTTCTCGGTCTATATATAAAGAAGATGGGATGTTGTAGGATTCGGCTTGATATCGTAGTGCTTACATAGGTAGGTGGGTCCTTCACAGCGTGGATCGATATTGAAAGGGTTCTTATAGTCTATTTCAGGGCTAGTCGAGTGCTCTTACCGGGAGCGGTTGGACGCTCGAGATCATTGCAAAAGTTGTACATACCGCTTACCACTTAGTACGCGCCCTCCTTGCCTGAGTTCTTGTGTTCGGTAGAAATTGCTCCGACAGAACGCGGACGTTGTCTGAAATGAGACAACGGGCGTATAAACTCCAAGCCACTGCACGTGCGATGCACTGGTCATAACCCGTGGACTCGGGTGGTTCGGCCAGGGTTGCCCAACCCCAGAAAAAAACTCCGACCTTCGCTGTCGCCGAGTCCCTTGTGCTAGAAGTCTGACGCATGGGATCATACTCAACAAATCTGAGTGGTTCAGCCCGTAAGTGCTCGGTGAGATCCGGTCCGTGAAGAGCATTGAGCAACTGTCGGGGTCGGATGGGTCTTGCTCTATTACACGCCTAAATGCGTACGATCCCGAAGAGGATAATTCTAAAGCATCGATATCCATGAATGGTGCCTAAGGTGGTTTGCTCAAGTACTTAGCCGAGGCAAGGCACCTTCCGAGTCGATTGTTACGAAATCCCTCGGGACCTTCAGAGCCTAATTGAAATACAAATCCATCGAGTGACGTTGGGTGACGTCGTTGTAAGTCAGACGAAGGTATGGCCAGCCAATAAATCATGTCCAAACAACGTCATCCGCCGGGAGGGGAAATGTTGTATGACCAGCGTATTTGGACCAGGTTGTTGTGGCGTTCAATTTCACATTCAGGGATTTCAACTTGGACCGCACACGTAGATCTGGCCGCCCATGGATCTCGTCGCTCGTCAACCGACACAAGCCAGTAATGCATTGATTTCACTATGAAAACCAAGCAGGCACGCTCAAGCAATGATTCTGTGAGGACACTCGACTCTTCCAAGACCTGCCGGTATCATCCCACCTTCGACCGCCCGCACACTCCCGCCACGAACAGACTCCCAAAACGTTCAGCCATTTATTTGTCCTCGAATACTGGTCCCTTCCTCTTACGCGCGTCCCTTCACTGCATCGTCTTCAGCTTGGGTCCCCACGTTCAGCGGCAGCGATAAAACCAACATACGATCAATCGACTCGAAGGATCGCAGCCGTTCCAAAGTCGACGACGAGCAAATCGTTGGCCAACTCGGCTGGGATTGCGAGCTTCACCTGTCTGGAGGAACTGGAAAGGGAGCAGAAGGAAAACGAAAGGAAATAGGCAAGAAACTCGCCAAGGCTTGGCGCTGGGCGGGTTGATGTTGAAGGGGGTTTGGGGACGGGAAGACAGCTCGACACAAACGCAGCTCGGGAGTTTGGATGGCAAGGCTCATCAGTCCAGTGAGCTTGCTCTTTTCCTTGTGTTCTTTGGGTATCTTAGTTGATCTCAGCGTCTCAACGACTATAATATCCTTTCCTCTCAGGTTTATCGTCGGGGAGCAGCTCGTCCTCAGTGTCGGCGGCTCTCCCGCTAACGCCAACCCTTACGCCCAAGACACTCTCCAAGCCCAAACACTTCAAAGACGTTAAAATCATGATCCGCACCCCAGCTTCTAGCGCAAGGCCCCTCATTATCCATCGCGTCGCGCCGGGCCCATCTCTACCACCTCGAAGAACTTTCTGACATACGACGATACACTTCTCTAGTCATCGTCCCGGTTTGACGTCCTTACTCTTCTCCACCACGATCAAATTGTCCGGCCAGCGTCGATCGTCTCGCACTTCGGTGGTACGGAGAGTATCATCCCCACCTGAACCGCCCATGCCCTCGCTCGTATTAACACAAGCACTACGCTCAACGTCAGCCGTAACTCTCGCTTCAAACCACGACATTCACAGCATCACTGTGTACGTCAAACGCATCATTCAGCGCACAAAGACCTCGGACGGGCACCGCTCAAACGACGTTTCGGGTGAGGGGACCGCTTGTCCCTTAGGTGCAGCTGGAGTTGTTGACAAACATCGGCACGGATGCCTCGCATGCAAAGGAGATCTCTTCCTAAACGCCACATCTTTGTTAATCAACACCACCCAGTTCAACAACTTTTTGCCAATGTGCAAGCTTTCAAACGCAGCGAATCCCCCACCCCAAGGCTGCCGAAGGTCCCGGGGTTTCACTAGAGCAGTAATTACGAAAGCTCGAGTCTAGTCGAAGGGGTCCCCGTTGAGGTTACGACCGGACGGAAATACTCGCTCAGCCGGGCACTGGGCGGGGAAATGCCGACGAGGCCAGTATCAGTGATATCCGACTGACTGCCACGTTGCGAACGGCCGAACCAAGGACGAAGTAAGAAGTATTAGAGTCAGTGGAATGCTGTTTTGGTGGGTCTGACCAACTCTTCTGAACCTTCTTTAACCTAGGTGAACCCAATCCGCTCAGTAATGGTAAGAGGAGTCTCTACCTACACGAACGGATCTAATGATCTTCTGAAACATCGTTTTCCTTTAACTCCAATTTAGACGGTCGAGTCTCAGTCGCTTGCACCAAGCCGTTAACGACGTCCGTCCTTCGTTCGACGATTTCGAAAACTCAAATCTCGATTGGACTGATACTGCCCAAGAAAACGTGGAAACTGACCGGATGAATGGGAAGCGGGTAACGCGGGCGCTGTTCCAGAAGAAACAGAGTTCCTGCGGAGAACTGCAAGGTGTGAACGGACGGTTAGCAGACGTTCAGATGCTCATAAAGGCCGTTTTTGGATGTGCTTTGAGAAAAATCTGTTCCCCCGAAGAGCAATATGTGCAACCCCTCCAGCTTCCGCCTCAAGATTCCTTAGTGGCGAAGCGCTGGTGCCAACCCCGTCTAGACACGCTGCCCTCGAGAAGTACACTATGGAGGCGGACGGGCTTGTCGTCGGCCCTAGACCATCTCACTCCCGGTTGCAACTCCAAGTCGCGGCGTTTGTAGAGCAAGATCGGGGAGTAGGGAGGGAGGCTGCGGTAGGAATTCATGGAGATCAATAGCGTTCAAGCGCACGGGCCTCCAGACAAGACCAGCTAGGACACGCGATCCCAGCTGCAGGAGAGCGAGCAGATTCGGGCTCGGGTATAGGGACGAGTTTCGTAAAGTAGAGTTATCTGCAATGAATGAAAATCGAGTATTATGCTCGGACCTTTGCAAACATCCGAAGGTGCAGTTTGTCTGGACCATTATGCTCCGACCTTTGCAAGCTTCCGGATTCAATCGACCAAACCACTGTCTGACATCACGTCGGCGTTCGAAGGGTCGCTGACGACTGAACCGTGGGACACACAGAATGAGGCGGTGTGGATCCTCGTGTACGAGAATCACTCTTGTCCCACCACCTAGACTCCTTCATCCTCGCGTAAGTCAGCGACCAGCTCACATGGCGAACGTATTTCTACAAGGCCAACCGCAACCGCAGACTAATCGGGAGTACGTCTTCGAGGACCCGCTTGCACCTCTGCGCCTCCCTCCTCTAGCGCAGATCAGCGAGTTCTGGAGACGATACGACCGCCTAGCGGACATCCACGACAAGAGGTTGACCGCAAACCTCAACGGAAACTTGGATGTACTTCTCATTTTCGTGAGGTCGTCCATCTCTCCGCTTGGCTGAGCGCTAACAAGAAAACGTGCCCTAGGCAGCTCTATTCTCAGCAATCAACACCACGTTCATCACCATCACCATGCCAGATCTCTCTCCTAACTCATCAGACGAAACGAATAATCTTCTCCGTCTGCTCGTAATGAGAGCGGATAACAATACGCTCGCCCCTTCCGATCTCGTTCCCCCATTTTCTCCCAGCTCCAATTCCATCATTGTAAATTCTCTGCTCTATGCAAGTTTGAGCTGCAGCCTTCTGGCGGCTGTGGGTGCGATGATGGCCAAAGAGTGGCTGCAGAGCTTTGACCGAACCGGGCAGACAGGTCCGCTGGAGCAGCAAGCCCGGTTCCGGCAGCGCAAGTTCAATGGAGTATTGGAATGGCATTTGGAGGCAGTGATTAAATTTCTGCCTAACCTCCTACTGTTATCCGTCATTTTCTTCTTTGTAGGTGTCTGCCTCTTCCTCTTCCCTATCAATACAGTCGTGGCGGGCATTGTAGTTGCATTTTCGGGCATCGGAGTGGTATTCTCAGGCATCGTCATTGCTGCCGGCGCCATCTCTCCTACCTGCCCATATCAATCGGCGGCATCTAGCGCACTTCGACGCGGTTGTTGGGGCTTGGTTCAATCTTGGAGGCTAGCCGTGCGAACTCCCATCCGCGCAGCAGGTAGGGTGGTCCAGAAATCCTGGACAGACATTCGCCTCAGGATTGAGTCTCTCGTGGATAGGGCTAGCACGGTAATCTCTCGAGTGCAAGGATGGTATGACCGTTCTTCCGGTCAGGACAACTCTAGAGGCCAACAAACTATGGATCAAGATCCGGCCACCTCATCGCCCGTTCCATCAGATTCAGGTAGTTCTATCGGCGGAATTCCCTCCCTACCCTCCCTACCCTCCCTACCCTCCACGGTCACTACGGAACACGAGCAAGCCGAAGGTCGCCCTCTCTCGATTGCTACCCAAACGCACCCCAGTATGCCATGGTTTCCGACCGGAGTCACGCGGGCAATTGAGCGAATGAAGCGTCGCTGGGAAAGGTTATCAGGGATGCCCGTCTTCTCTATCTTGCATCAAAGTCCCGCTGCGGCGCAAACTGAAGCGAACGGTGACCATGTCTTGACCGTCCAGGCAGCCCGCTGGCTGCTTGAAACAACTTCCAATCGCGGAGACCAGATATCCACCGCCCAATTCATTTGCTCCCTGGATAAAACGACTTGCGCCGAGGTCTTTGAAGATCATGAGTCTTGGAAACGCCTATTTAACTTGACGCTCGGTGCGTTCGAGATATGGTCGTCCCAACCCAACAAAGAAAACCAGGAAGTAGCAGAGCTCTTCGGGTTGGTTCTCTGTCGGGTGCTTCTCCAGTGCTCTAAAGAGGATGAGAAATGGAGAGATATAACGGATGAATCGTCACGAGAGCCAAGTCTGGCCGGAAAAACGTTCCTACAGACCCTCGTGATTGCCTCCAGCAAGTATTCGCCAGATGATCCTGAGGATGATCAGCGCATTCTTCACATCTCTGTTATCTTTACTGCCATGCAAACTACCATCCAAACCCAGACTAGTCTAAAAGAATTCCAATGGACCAATCCGTCTCGTTTACTGGACGGTGGCAGCGCTGCGGCGGCTTCTCTTCTTGTAGTTTGGGCCCGTCTAGTCCGGCGGATTGGCGGTGAGAAGACTGGTTACAGATTTGGAGGAAACCTAAAGAGTGTTGCGGAGATATGGAGCAACGAGTGAGCACGCTTCTACTCGATGCCCTGTTTGTATGGTTAACAGTGTTCTTTTCAAGGCAGGATCTCCCTGATTATTTTAGTGAAACTGTAGCATGGAGCCTAGGATGCTTCCAATCCGTCCAAGGTGATCTGGGTTCAGAGCTGGGTGCCGCTCGGGGCTATGCTTTATGCTTACGAAGAGTTAGAGAGCTCAGCCCGCCAAGCTCTGGGGTGCAATTAGAAAGAAGGCAAGGGCTTGCAGAGGTGCTGTGGTCATACATCGACCCATTGACAGCTTCGGGCTCCACGGACATTGGGTTATTGAGGCTTGCGGCAGAGGCATTGCTCACATTCAAGACTTTCCTCCCCTCCCATCCGAGCAGCTCCACTACTCCCAAGACATCAAGCGATACCCTGATCAAATCATCAGAGCTGATTGATACCGTTGTAGACGTACTACTCGATGGTCTCGCATCACTTGCGGAGGAGGATGAGATGTGGAGATCAAGGGGGAGAACTTTCAAGGCCTGCGTCATAAGAGTTTTCCTATGGATATGGCGGAATCACCCTGCCCGAAACCCCGATTATTATTCTCGCGAACGCCGTCAACTCTTTACGTCAAGCTGTCGGTTTTGGGCTCCTTTGGAGAAAGAAGTCGCATTATCCAAGACTGGGAGCTTCAGTAGTGAGGATAAACCCCTCACGCCCGAGGATCTCAAAGGGGTCGTTGAGTTTGCCGAATGGGTCCAAACCCAGAGCCAAAGTGAAGGATGGTATTCTCAGGAGGTCACGAAGCCCTCTTTCATTAGCTGCAACGCGGACGTGGGGATCAATCGACTATACGCTCATTTCGAACGCCGGCCCGATTGGGACTACCATTTGTACGACCTTCGCGCAGACAATGTAGCGTGTTCTCGGTCTAAATATAGAGAAGATGGGATGTTGTAGGATTCGGTTTGATATCGTAGGGTCTACATAACTAGGTACCGTCCTGCACAACACGCGCCCGTATCGAATGGATTCTTACCTAGCCGGAGGAGTTGGACGCTCGAGATCACTCCGAAAGTTGTACATACTGCTTATCCGTTGTTACGCGCTCTCCTTGCCTGAGTTCGGGACAAATTGCTCCGACAAAACGCGGGACGTTGTCTGGAATGAGACAACGGGCGTATAAACTCCAAGGATGCACTGGCCGTAACCGTGGACTCGGGTGGTTCGGCCAGGGTTGCCCCAAACCAGAAAAAAAATCCGACCTTCGCCGTCGCCGAGTCCCTTGTGCTAGAAGTGACGCTTGGGATCATACTCAACAAATCTGAGTGGCTCAGCCCGTAAGTGCTCGGTGAGATCCGGTCAGTGAGGAGCAAACTATCGGGGTCGGATGGGTCTCAATTATAGCATACACGCCTAAATGCGTACGATCCCGAAGAGGATAATTAAAGAGCAGCCATGAATGGTGCCTAAGGTGGTTTGCCCGAGTACTTAGCCGAGGCAAGGGACCTGCGGTTGTTACGAAATACCTCGGAACCTTGAGAGCCTAAAAGACAAATCATCGAGTGACGTTGGGTGACGTCGTTGTGCGCGAGACCAACACGACGGGTCAGCCAATAAATGGCGTTGAACGGGCGTTATCCGCCGGGCGGGGGAATATTATTGATATTGTGTGGCTTGAGTGGGACGGCGATTCAGCGGGGCCGCAATGAACCGTTGTTTGTGGCGTTCGACTGGGGAGACGCGCAATTCACACTCCGCGTTCTTTGGGATTCAAACTTCGACCGACAACTCCCTTGCATCCACCAGAACCTCCCCTCTGGCATCAACCACCATGAGCGATTCGTTGACCAGCATGAAGACAGCAAACAAAATAGTCGCTCCGTGGCTGATTCACGACTAGCGAGCAGTCCAGGCAAAAATTGGGAGGGGGACTCAATAGGGCTCGCCGCCCTCTCAGCCATCCACGCTAACATTAAGGGGCGGGCAGGGAGGGAGTGAGTGAACCCGATCATCTCCTCTCCAGATCACCCTCAACTTTTATCCGGTTTTTTTTTTCTATGAGCGCACAGATCGCACAACGCCCGCGACCGTGCATTGGGTCCGATGGTCTCAGCGGCAGGGATCGTCATGTCCTTTAAAACGCGGCCAAGCTGAGGACGGTCGCTCAAATCGGTCTGAACGCCTCCCCCGTCTTACGAACTTGCCCCCATCAACAATTTGCAATGGCTGCCCGTCAGTCTGTTACAGGACACTCAACCGGTACATCATCATCCTATCGTCCTTCCTCTTCCGACTCGTCCACACATTCCAACCCGCCACCATCAGCGGCCGTTCGAAGCCTCCGCCCACTCAACAAAGCTCAAATACCTTCATCCTCCCGCGTGCGCCCCTCCACCGCGTCGTCTGCAGCCTGGGCCCCCACCTTCAGCGTCAGCGACTCGCAGATGCTCAACGAGCACACCGTCATGTCTGCTGAAGGATTCGTCGCCATTCCGAAGTCGCCTACCACCGAAACGTCGGCCAACATGACGAGCATCGCGAGTGCCGTCGCGGCTGGGAAGGAGAAGAAGGAGAAGGAAAAGGGCAAGAAGCGCGCCAAGGTCTTCGCGCTAGGAAGGTTGATGGTCAAGGAGGTTTTGGGAGGAGGAGGGAATGGTAATACCCCGGTGCAGAAGGAGGTCATTGCTTCGAACGGCAAGGTTCCTGTGAGTCGACTTTTTTTTTCTGTTTTCGGTGCCCTACCTTTCCTGTTTTGTTGTACTCACCACATCGCCTCCTGCCCTGCAGTCCTACGGTCGAGGAGGAGCAGCTCGTCCAAAATACCAGACCACTCTTCTCGTCCCACCAACTCCGTCGTCAGCCCAATCCGCCGAAGACTCTCTCCAAGCCCAAGCCCTCCGAAGGACTCTCACACCGTTATCCGCACCTCACCTTCCTACCCACACACCTCTTTCGCCAAGGCAGGATAGCCCCACGACGACAAGATATCCTCCGGCACCAGCGACGGTCGGACCTACCACGACGCGGTTTTCTACTCAGCGACCCAGTTTGACCCCCCGCTACCCGCCGCCACCGTCCTCGGTTGGGTCCGAGTCGGTCGTGTCGGCGCCTCAGTATTATGGGGAGTATCATCACTCTCGTCCTCAACCCCAGTACCCTCGTCCGCATCAGCATCAGCCTCAGCCTCAGCATCAGACGCAGCACGTCCGCCGGAAGTCCTCGCTCTCGCTCCAGTCGGCGACGACCCTAACCACTTCGGCGTCGTCCTCGACCGCGTCGTTCAGCGCGAAAACTCCGAGTACGGCGCAGACGAGCCCGTGGGTGGGCAGTCCGTTGGCTGCTTCCGGTCAGCCGTGCTACCCGTCGAACGTGCCCGTGGATGGACCGTACACGTCACGGAGGAGGAGCATGTCAGCCAGCGACATCAACCGGCTGGCGGAGGACGCGATGAGGGAGGGAGATCCATATGGTCAGCACTTGCAACCGCAACACCAGGTGTACGGGAACCCGTTGCTCGCGCCATCCCACCTCGCCCCACTCTCCGCGGAGCACCTGGACTCGTTCGTGCCGCCGGTTCAGCGGAAGCATTCGATGCAGGAGCTGCAGACCGTCAGGGGCCCTCGTCCGAGGCCTTCGGCGCTGTCGTTTGGAGGTGCCGCGGCAGCCGCTAGTCGACCTCTCATTCCGAACGTCGTCATCGATCACGGGACCCCGTTGGAGGAGGAGTCCGACGGGAGGTTCGCCTCGGCACGCCCGACGTCACCACCCGTTGCTCGAGACTCCACGGTCAACAAGCGCGCTTCGAGGCCGCTTCCAAAAGTCAACGCTCGAGGTGGTGCCAGCGGTGCCGTCGGAAATGAAGACGATACCGAATGGGTCCTGTCGGAGTCGGTTACGGTCGTCGGGTTCCCGACCACCCAATCTTCTGATTCATTCCAATTCGATACGAAGGAAGGCGTGAAGAGGAGCGCCTCGTCTCTTGGTACCGCGTCGCCTGCCCTATCTGTTACCCCCACAGCGGGCAGCAAGCGCGAGTCGAGGTCGGGGACAGTGAGGGCCCCTGGAGGCGTGGAAGTCCAGGTCGTTCGAGAGGAGTGGAGTTCGGTGCCCGAGCAGGATGAAGAGGATAGCGACGAGGTTGAGATTGTCGAAGATGCGGCTCCTCGTGTCCAAGGCGTGGTTCCGAAGGCGGCGATGGCAGCGACACCCTCACCTGCTCCGTACGCACCCACTCAACAACCTGGTTCACGCGAATTCCCCGTCCAGCCTTTCCCTCCTCCATACGGCGCGCCACTTCCTCAGATGCAGCCGTACCTCCAGCAAGCATCCTTACCTCAAATGCAGGGTCTACCTATGCGTCAGACCAGCGCACCAGCCATGGCCAACCTTCTCGCCGCACCGCACCTCGCCGCACTCCTTCCCCAACTCGGCGCTGGAATGGTTCCCCAACCCCAAGCGACGAACCCCACGCAGAATCTCTTGGCGGGTTTGGCTCCACTTTTGGCAGCTAACCAGGCCGCGATGCTTCAACAGCAACAACAATACCAGCAGCCGCAACAACAGTATCAACAGCCGCAACAGCAATACCAACAGCCGCAACAGCAGTACCAGCAGCCACAGCAACTCCAGCAAGCGTTGGAATTGTACCTGGCGTTGGCGAATATGAACTTGGCGCTCTCTGCCGAACAGATGCGCAATGCACCTTCTGATTCTCAATAGATGTTCGATGATAGTTCGCAATACCCTCTTGCACTCGTCGCTCCTTTTGTGTTTCCATCTTTCCTCTTACGATGAACGTCCTACACTCGTTTGTATCTCGCAATCTCTCCTTTT
>WSTX01005498.1:0-15003 GCA_019633405.1 Tulasnella sp. 408 | reverse complement strand
CGGAGCCGAAATCTCTCGCCACGGAATCCGCAGGAGCCAAGCTCCTCATCCTCGACTTGAACGGCACGCTTCTGTACAGGAAGAAATCCCACCACTCGGGCGTCAAGAGACCTTACCCGCGACCATACATCCCCGCCTTCCTCTCGTGGATCTTCCACCCGGAAAACGCTTTGGAGACCATGATATGGAGCAGCGCTCAGCCGGAAAACGTGAACCGCATGGTTCAAGCCTGTTTCGGCGAGACCTACGAACCGAAGTTGAAGGTCGTCTGGGCAAGAGATACATTAGGCCTAAACAAGGCACAATATTGTAAGTGGATATTCTTGGACCAGACTGCTCTGGCATGGCCATTTACTTGCATCCCATCTGTCTACAGACCAGAAAGTCCAAACCGTCAAGAACCTCGACGTCGTGTGGAAACAACTATCCTACTCCGTCGCAAACACCCTGCTCATCGACGACTCCCCGCTCAAAGCACACATGCAGCCGTACAACCACGTCGTCCTTAGAGAGTACGACCACCAACTCTTCGTGCGCAGGCTAGACCCGGAAGCGCCGAAGGATAATACTCTCCTATCTGTGATCGGGCTCCTCTCGGAAGCGATCAGGCAGAGCAACGTCGCACATTGGATCCGAGAAGGAGGCCCGATGAAGCCACCAGGGTTCGAGGCACCCGAACAGTCTATATTACAACCGTCCCCTAACACCCCCAAGCCTACCGAACAGGGCAAGGAAGCAGCAACCCCGGAACATTCTCCAAGTCTCAGCAGATCCCTGACGTCCAGCCCCGTCTTGGGCAGCAACGCCGACATCCTACCCGACCGTGAGGTTGCAAATATGGTTGCTAGCGAAACGCTCTGGTTCCAAGACCAAGCTATCGTGGCTGCTTGGGCGCAGATCGGAACGGCGGAGCTGGAACGGCTGGGCATACCGGCTGAGGTCGGGGCGATTGATGGTGCGGGTGAACCCAGCACGGTTGAAAACGTGCCGGGAAACGTAGGTGAGATTCGGTCTTCTCTTTCCCTTGGTAACCATCAATTCTAAGTCGCTTCTTGTTCAATGATTAGGGGAGCTCGGTAACCTGAAGGACCGTTGGTGAACTCCCCGAATCGACAACCCCGATATAATCACCGTCTTGGACCAACTCTACCGGCCAGCGGACAGAGTCCAAGCACTGAAATTGCTTCTAGAACCCAAATCGAATCGTAGAAAGATAATTTACCGTATTGTTCAAATTTGCAATATGCCACAGTAACGAAGTACAGTAGCGAGAAGAAGAGAGAGAAGGAAGACGAGCTTCGGCACCTTATGAGACATCACAATACCATTTGAGAGATGAAGCTCAGCCCGACCAGGTTCGGTGTACAAGCGATTTTCGACCTAAGTTAGTAAAGGAATCGGCCGGAGGGATCTAAACACGTTGTTTAGATCCCACGCAGCCTCCAACTGCTTAAGGGGTCCATATGCCCGCCAAAGTACAACGACTGCCATTGCGCCGCGGTCAACGTCGGGTCGATGTAGCTCTGATCTAAAATAGGGGAAGCAGCAGTGTGGGTCAGTGACTTGTTTTCGATGTGCAGAACTATTCTGCCGTAGACGCAGCCGAAGCGTTCGGATTGAGACTCGACGTCAAGCCGTTTATGAAGTCAACCCCGCTTTGCCCGACGCACGCGTTATGTCCATAGTTGTAGATTTGGAAGTTGAGCACGGCTGAGCGGTGTACGTAGGCCGTAGCGTCGTCTGCGACATCGGAGACTGGACCGCCAACCGCTACAACGCTGTTCGTGTCAGTCAAAGTGCGCGACGAGACAAGGTGAGATGGGGCGTGCTGTCAATGAACCCACCACAGTAGTGGTGCGGAGTTTTCTTGTTGCGTCATGAAGATGACCCACTTGGTGATGGCTGCTTGACTGTACGCCGTATTGGAGAGGAGCAACTAGGGAAATTGAGTAGCATGGCTTTAGGCGGATGACATTCATGACACCCGGAAGACCCCTATCCTCACCTTGGCGAAGCAAGTATCGTAGTCCTCCGGTCCATTCGTATTCGGCGATCCTGTGAACTCGGTCAAGCCTCCGTACTAGTCGCGGTTCGCCGTCGTCAGCGATATCCTGTGTCAGTAAGGAACCAACTCTGCAAAGGGCCGATATCGCTATTAAAGGCCGTCTGAAAGCCGTAAAACGCGTTCATGGTGGAAACGTATACGCGGCCGTTGCTGACGCCGATGTTCGCGACGCCAGCTTGGACACCGCGAAGTTCATGAACGCTTGGATGATATGCACGGTTTGCGTGTTTGAGAGCGACGACGAGAAGGTGTACAGTAGCTGACCAGATTAGGAGCGGGGAGGTCCACGCGGTGACGATGCCGTAGGATGGGGGAGCACCTCTAATGTCCTACGGAACCGAGAATCAGAGCCGCCGTCTCGTACTACGCGCGACGTAAACGTACCCAAAAAAAGGGGTCTTTATTACTCTGAGCTGAGGCGGTCACAACGCCTCCATTCGCGATGCCGACCTCTGCAGAAACTACGCGGTCGAGCAAGAGACCGGCGGTCGGACCGTAGAATCCGAAACCGCCGTCCGAGGTGTGCCCACCGGTCCCCACCTACAAGAAAAGACGCATAAGCACCCAGCTGATCTCCAAATAAAATGGGACTCGCTTAAATACATGTTCCGTAGGGTAGCGCTCGTCCGCCGTTGTCTTAAATGTGCTGAGCAAGATCGCCAAGACGGCCCCCCGTTTGGGAGGCGGCCAAGCCGCTAGACTGATTGACCGAAATAGACTTCATGGACGAGAGGTCCGCGACCAACGGCCAACCTTGATCTCCTAAGCCGTACGAGGCATAAGAATGTCCTCCTGAGCGAGCCACTACGGGGGCTTTGGCTGCTGCTGCACACTTCACGACGATGGAGAATCATCTTTGGTCTTCCTACATACGGATCATCGTTGTAGAGAACGCAATATGAAGAGCCAGAGTCTTCCCAAGCCAGAGGAGATGGTAACGGAGATGATAATAGTGATGGAGACGAGATTTTAGGGGAGGACTCTAACCGTGATAGCCGGAGCTGAGATCGCGGTCACGTCTTCCGGAGTCAAGAGCCCTCCGCCACGTCTCCTGTTCCGACTGACCGAGCGCTCCCGCTGCCATGATATATTACGGAACCGCCTCGATACCCTTCTGGGTGCCGAGGAGTTCGATCATCAGGTGGGCGGGTGAAGCGCGCCGTATGATCCAACTGTTCCGCTCTTTACGCATTGCACTCGGTAAACACGTGTTCGCGTGTTTGCAAGTGCTGTCCGCAGTGGCAAGAACAGCTCTGTGATTGGTCCAAAACAGCACAAAACGGGTTTGTGGCAGACGTAAAGCGGTCACTGATTATTTTTTGTACACGTTAACGCTCGTGCTGGTGGTGGAGTTGTTTTCCTTTCCCTCTCACCACTCTACTCCTTCGTCGGTTCATCAAACAACCCATCAATGATACGATACAAAAAAATTTATATACCACTACAACCCCAGTGGCTCAACCCTGAGGACTTCAACGATGATCTGGAAATGCTCATGGGTCTTCCTCCGGCGGAGAAGAAAAGCGAGTTCTGGAAACGCTACGACCGCCGGGCAGACACCCACGATAACAAGATGACCGAGGACCTCAGTGAGAACCTAGACGTGCTGTTAATCTTTGTGAGCTCATAGACTCTGTCGACGGGGGTTGTAATACAAAGTAGGGCTTTGGACGCTAACCACAGCACGGAACGCAGGCTGCTTTGTTCTCCGCAATCAACACGACATTCATTTCCCTCGCCATGCCAGGCCTTGCGTCTGATCCACTGACTGAAACTAACGCACTTCTCCGCCTTCTAGTCATGAGGGCGGACAACAATACTCTCGGACCCGCTGACCTATCTCCCCCATTTACTCTCTCTGCCAACTCCGTCATTGTCAATTGTTTGCTCTACGCCAGCTTGAGCTGTAGTCTGCTTGCCGCGGTGGCTGCAATGATGGCGAAAGAGTGGTTGCAGAGCTTTGACCGAACCGGGCAAACGGGCCCGTTGGAGGAACAGGGCCGATTTCGGCAACGCAAGTTCAACGGAGTGGAGCAGTGGCATTTAGAACCAATCATCCGATCCCTCCCAAACATACTCTTGCTTTCGGTCATCTTCTTCTTTGCAGGAGTCTGTATTTTCCTTTTTCCAGTCAACAAGGTGGTCGCAGGTGTTGTAATTGCATTTTCCGGCGGCGGGGCTATCTTGGGTGGTGGAGCCATAGTCGCGGGCGCCACCTATGCACTGTGCCCATATCAATCTGCTGCATCCCGTGCATTGAAATGTATGGGTACCTTGTTTTCCTCTCGATGGTGGAATGGTCAAGTTAGGGCAGTTGCCGATCTTGTGGTCCGAAGGTTACCAAAGGTCGTTCGAAAGACCTTTGATACCATCCGCCACCATGCGAGCGTTCCCACTGCGGTCATGCAATCGACGCCTACTGCGATCCTTTCAAAAATACCGGACAAAGCCTTTGTCTCCGAGGAGGCAGAGGTTGCACAGGCGGCTGGTTGGCTCCTTGGGACAGCGTCTAGTCGTGCAGATCAAATAGCTGCAGCCCAGTTCATATGCACTCTAGGTAGAACCGCCTATGTTTTTGCCTTTAAGGACCTGGAAACTCGGCGACGCCTTGTTTTCCTCACTCGTGAAGCGTTCGACATCTGGCATTCTCAACCAACACAAGGTAATCGGGAGGTGGCAGAGCTGTTTGGATTGGTACTATGTCGTGTCCTCCTCCAGCCCGGCAAGTACGGTGCTAAACGGGAAGATCTAACCAATCTTCAGCTATATCAGTCAGGGAGTTTCGGGGGATCCTTTTTGCGCGAATTCGAACTTGCTTCAACAAGCTACTCATGTCATGGGTTCGAAGACCAAGAAATGATGCTTCATATTGCCTTCCTATTAGCGAGCACAAACGAGGGCACAGTCATCCCAGAGTACCCGTGGGCCGAGCTCTCACGGCTTTTCTTGACCCAAAACGCTCCCCGTTTAGTCGATGTCCTTCTGGGCATGTGGGCGCAGATTTTTGGAAGTTTCGACACCAAAAACAGGTCTTTCGATCGATCCCACATAGCTGGGGAGCCTTTGAGCGAAGTTGATAAAGAGTGAGTGCGATTACTCAGCCCTGTGCAAGGCATGCTTGGCTAATGGCCTTGATTGCAGAATTGTTCTTGCCCGAGACTTATCAAGTGCCGTAACCGCTGGCACGAGAGTTTTGTCCGCACTTCGGGGGAATCTGCAATCTAAGCTCCATGCTATGCATGGTTACACCGCGTGCTTGCGAAGAGCCAGCGAACTCTCCGTTCAAATTCCCCAGAATAAGCTGGCCGAAATGATCGAAGGCATTGTAGATTTTATATTGTCGTATGTTGATCCTTTGACATCATCAACCCCCGAGGAATCCAGCTCGAAATCGATCAGAGTCTCAATTGAGGCTGTGCTCGCATTGCACGCTTTCATTGGCAGTAATACTCACCAACATGATATTTGTATTTCTCGGGATGCACGGGCTGAGCAACTTCGAATTGGCGACCTTATTGATGCTGCTGTTTGCATCATGTTGGATGACTCTGAAAGACTTGACACTTCGAAGCTGTTGCCCAGGCCACAACCCCAGACCTTGGCTTGGGTCCGGGCTCTCGCCTTGGCCCCGGTGGAGGGGTGGCTGGAGCGGGTGCGGGTACGGGTACGGGAGCGGGAGCGGGCGCGGGAGCGGGCGCGGACGCAGGTGAAGGTGGGGAAGAGTTGGCTATTTACACCGCGTCAGGAGCGGGAGAGTAAGAAGCGGGAGGTGTGGGAGGTAGTGCGGTTGTGGGAGAACCAGCGGGATGCGGAGCGGGATGTGGAGCAAGAGGCGGAGCGGGCGCTGGACAGCTGCGGTCCAGCGCTGCACGGGGCGTTGGAATGGGGGCTGGACTCGGACTTTCTCCACAACACGGAGTGCCACCGCCATTACGATGCTGGGCTGTACTACAGGCTGAGCGACGGGTTGCAAGACGCGTTAGTGGATGCAGTCGTGAACCCGGTCGTGGACAGGGTTATAGACGCGCTAGTGGGCCAGCTGCCGGGAAGGCTGCCCGAACAACCATTGAAGCTGGCCGAGCTTCTTGCCCAGCGCCTACGGGTCGAGTCGTCCATATTAAGAATACTGCTATGGGTACTTAAGACATCTGGAAACGAGGGCGATCATTCAGACAAGCGCAAAATATTTATTTCAAGCTGCCGCCTATGGGCTCCTTTGGAGACACGAGTGGACTTCACAATCAACGGGATAGAGTGGGGCATCAACGGGGAACGACTCACCTTCGATGATCGCAATTCGGACAAGCTCCTGACATTCGACGACTTAAATGGCATCGTTGAATTTGCGGAGGACCTTCAAAAGGATCGGAAACAGTCCGAGTTCATCGCCCACGGCGCTGATGTCGGAATCAATCGACTATACGTTCATTTCAATCGACGAGTCGACTGGAATTACGACCTGTACGACCTTCGAGAACAGCGCACGTCCTGCCCTCGGTCAAGTGGAAAGGGGCTTGGATTGATGTGTTAGCTTTGTGTCTTGTTTTTGTACTTCTAGGGCTCAACTACTTTGGGCCGGTAGTCAGTCGGAATTTGTAGTGAGAGTTCATTCTGCCATAAACCGCAGCGTGAATAAGTTGTAGTATGCGGGCTCATTAGGCCATGATGCAGCATAAGTTGAAACTGGATGATTCAGGGATATGTAGATAAGTGTTCCGCAAGTCGGCTCGGCTCAGGAATGCCAGGGGTTCGCGGGGTAGGCTCGGTGACCCTATGAATTATCCCTAGAGAACATCTATGATTAGTAGCCTATATCAGGACCGTCCACTACCACCCCCAAAACTATTGAGAAAGGCAAGGAAGCAAGCATCCTCGGAACGTTCTCCAAGTCTCAGCAGATCCCTGACTTCCAGCCCCGCCTTGGCCAGCAAAGCCGACATCCTACTGGACACCGAGGCGGCAAATCTGGTTGCAAGCGAGACGCTTTGGTTCTAAGACCAAGCTGTAGCAGCAGCTCGGGCGTAGACTGGGAGGGCGGAGCTAGAACGGCTCGGCTTAGCAGCTGAGGTCGGAGCAATCGACGGAACAGGGGACCCAGCATGGCTGAAACTATGTCCAGAGTCGTACCTGGTGAGATTCGGCATTCTTTTATCCCTGGTCGATAGCTAGTTCTAAGCCGACGTTTTATAATTGACCAGAGGAACATCAGTTACATAGAAGATCCTTGATTTAAACTAAACCGACCATTGCAATATAATCACCGCCTTCGACAAACTTGACCGGTCAGTGGTCAGAGCTCAAGCACTGATATCGTTTCTGAAGCTCAAAATCGAATCGTAGAAAGATAATTTACCGTATTGTCCAGCTTTGCAATATGCCACAGTAACGAAGTACAGTACGACGTAAACCCAAAAAGAGAGAGCGAGCGAGCGGAGAACATGTGACTTCGGCACTCACGATACACTTAAGAAATGAAGTCCAAGCTAATCAGGCCGGCGATACATACGAATTTCGGCCTAACTCGGTAGAGGGATTGACTGGGGGAATCTAAATACGTTGTTCGGATCCCAAGCAGCTTTCAACTGCTTCAGCCGGTCCATATGCCCGCCAAAGTACAACGACTGCCATTGCGCCGCAGTCAACGTCGGGTCGATATAATTTGGATCTAAGGGAGAAGCCGCAAACACGAGTCAGTGACCTTGTTTTGAAATGAATTCACAACGATCTCCCTTACAAGCAGCCGAAGGGTTCGGGTCGAGGCTCGACGTCAAGCCGTTGATGAAGTCGATCCCGCTCTGCCCGACCCACGCGTTATGCCCGTCGTTGGACGAGTAGCCGTAGATTTGGAAGTTGAGCACGGCTGAGCGGTGCGCGTAGGCCGTCGCGTCTTCGGCGACGTCGGAGACCGAGCCGCCGTACACTGTAACGTGATTCGCATCAGTCAACGTGTGCGACGAGACGGGGTGAGAGGGACGTACTGTCGATAAGGACCCACCACATCACCGGTGCGGAGTTTCCTTGTTGCGTCATATAGTTTACCCAGTTTGTAATGGCGGCTTGACTGTACGCCGTGCTGGAGAAGAGGGACTAGGGAAATTAAGGGGACGGGTTATAGTGTCAGCATGTGGGTCCATCCCACCGAATAGCTTCCATACTCACTTTGGCGAAGAAATTATCGTAATCGTCCGGTCCACCCGTATTCAACGACCCTGTGAACTCGGTCAACCCTCCGTACCAATCGCGGTTCGTCGTCCTCAACGACATCCCTACGTCGCCAGGGAAGGAGCTCTGCAGCGGGCCGATAGCGGTGTTGAAGTCCGCCTGAGAGCCGTAAAACGTGCCCATGATGGAGACGTATACGCGGCCGTTGCTGACGCCGATGTTCGCGACGCACTGGAGCTGCTTGGTCGGCTTGGACGCCGCGAAGTTCATGAACGCCTGGATGATCTGCACGGCTTGGGTGTTTGAGAGCGATGATGAGAAGGTGTACCAGTAGTTGACCAGATTCGCAGGAGCGGGGAGGGTGTTGAATGTCCATGCGGTGACGATGCCGTAGGATGGGGCGGCACCTCGAATGGCCTGCGGAACCGAGAATCAGAGCTGCCCTTTCGTACCTGCACGCGATGTTAACCTACCCAAAAGAGGTCTGAATTACTCTGAGCTGAAGCAGTCACAACGGACCCGTTTGCGATTACGACCTCTGCTGAAACGACGCGGTCGAGCAAGAGGCCGGCGGTCCGACCGTAAAGCCCGAACCCGCCATACGCGGCGTGCCCACCGGTCCCGACCTAGAAGAAGATAGGCTTCAGCCCCCCAGCTGGTCTCGAAGACAAAATGGAACTCACGTAGGGACAAGTTCCGTGGGGGAGCGCTCGCCGGCCGTTGTCCCAAATGTACTGAGCGAGATCGCCAAGACGGTTTCCCGTTTGAGAGACGGCCAAGCCGCTTGACTGATCGACGGAAATAGACTTCATGGACGACAGGTCCACGACCAACGCCCCATCTTGACCTCCCAAGCCGTACGCTGCGTAAGAATGCCCTCCGGAACGAGCCACTACGGGGGCTTTGGCCGCTGCGGCGCACTTGACGACCAGGGATACTTCGTCTTTGGTTTTCCTAGAAATCATCGTCGTGGAAAAGCGATATGAGGAACGGAACACACGGGTATTGATCCAAGGTGACTTACGGATAGACTATTGCTGCAGGCTTGTAAGAGAACCGTCTGTTGAACGCCAATGATGCATCCCCGTATCCCGAGCTTGAAGCGGTCATAGTCCGAACGCCGAGGTTCGCGAGGCAAGAGTTGAGGATGCGCGTCGAACCAACCTCGCACGTCTGAGCGAGCGCGAGGTAAGCAAAAACGATGCTGAGAAGAGCGCCGTTCGTCGCGGCCGTCACCCATTTTCGGATCATGTTGTTCGGGGGAGGATGATGCTGGATGAGCAAAAGAGTGTAGGGAGAAGGGAAGGTAGTTTATATCGATATTCAGAGATATGCGAAATGAGCGTGTTGTAGTTAGAACATGAGTCTGAGGGCGCTGCAGCGTCTAACCGGGAGGTTCGATGGAAAAGGTGGGTGGAAAAGTTTGTTTGGCCGATGCCACGAGACAGGCGACGCCACAATTGGTGGGAGCCAACCCCTGACAAGCAAGGAACCAGAAGCTTGGCGCCCCTGATCTCCGCTCCGAGCAAGCCGACACCGAGTCTCCTCAGGTCCACTCAAAGCACTCGAAGAACTGACCTTGTGGTGCGAACTAGCAGGGGTCTGTGGGTTGTCACAAACGCAGTGCAGATCGATGTGCAATTGTTGCTATTCTTGTCGGGTCAGCATGTCCGTCCGGCCCCGCTATCTCCGGGCGCTAGAGCATTCAATTACTTACTCTGCCGCACACCGCCGCCCGAACAAGTTGTATTATGCGAGGCAATTAAGCCATGACGTCGCATAAGTTGAAACGTGATGATTCATAGATATGTAGATAAGCGCCCTACCACTTTAGCGACGTTGCTGGCATACGCCGATACATGTTCTGCTGCTAATTATATGCGTTCTCTGAGGGGAATTCACAAGGCCACCGAGCCATACGAACTCCCTCATTCATTCGCGCAGAAAGTCCTCAATCGGCAGAACTTTTCCTGAAACCTTTTCAAAACAGGCACCGACCGCTACTCACATCCTCCGTTAACGTAACCCTGTAGCCTCCTCAATCTACTCTCAACTACCGCCAAGTCTCCTTACACCTTCCTAAATAGACAAAATGACAATTAAATTGCATCCATATTGTTTCGGGCACTGTTTGACCTGTCCGAACCACATGTTTTGTCGCGCTCCAGCGTACCTCGACCGTCCGAAAGGGATAGCACCCTGCGCAAAAGAGCTTTGGTCCCATCATATAAGCACTTGGGAGGTGTTTCATTATTAACAGTGGCTGTTTGTGTTTGGTTGACAGTGATATCGTGGCAAAATGGGCAGTCAGTGAGCGTCAAAAACCGTCTGAGGGCTTGTCATGAGACGCGCTCGGTAGGAGTCAACTGGCTTAGAGTATCAAGCACAGGAAGATATTGATGTCCTTTATCATGATCGTCGTTCTCCCTGAATAATGAAACAAAACACGCATCGGTCGTGCAGTCGCCTTCCTCCATCGATAATCCCACGGTTGAATCGGAGGGCCGCCCGGCGCCATTGGTGACCAACTTGAAAACGTCGTCGTTCCGACGACCGAAGGTGGGTTGCTCGGGAAACCGATTGGGCCATTAAATTTCAACGAATGGAAGTCTCTGTTCTTGCGATGCTGCGAAAGCCTCGTGTTCGGCCGCACTCGTTGCCGAGACGCTCGTCTTTCGGTGGGGACGCAGCAGCTTCATACCGTTCCAATGACCTCATGGAATATAAACGCTAATAAGCGCCATTATGGGCGGTGACTCGTTAGCCTCTATTTTGGCCGGCTCTGTGGCATGAACTTGACTCCCGACCGCATATTTCTGGTGAACAGCGGCGCACTGCGAGGGAAGGTCGACCGTTGATTGGTCATTCTGAGACATCACGCTAACCGCGGGGAGAGTAGATTCACGGGGACTCGAAAACACCAGACTTTGGTTAAGGGTTGAGGAGCAACCCAATATTACTGGTACTGACATAGCTCGAAGATGCAGCACGCGTACGTCTAAGGGATGGGAGAACCCCCACAAAGGTTTGTTCATGGGAGACACGTAAGTGATCTTCGAAAACGCGAAAATCATTTGCATGCAGCATCCCGTCGGATCGGTTACGACGGCACTGGGATGGTAAAGGCGGAAGAAGACAACGCCATCCTGCGCGCTCCTTGTCCTGCTTCCAGCCCTTCACCGCCCCTCACGGTAATCACCTGGTTCAGAATATCTCCGTATGTTGCTAACAAATGACCCGTAGGTTGCACCTTGCTGAAGACTCCCGGAGCCGGCACCTGAAGCTAAGCTCCGTGGTGGCTGCGGCAACGGCCACAAAGTTTCCCCTGAAAAATTCGACGCCTCACCGCAAGGTAACTGAAAGACGAATCTCCTGCTGTTGTATGAGCTCTATCACGGCTTTCAGTGGGAGCTGCCTCCTAGAAAGCCTGTGTTCCGGTTGTCACGAGGTTAACGTTGACCGTTTTGCCTTGACACCACGCAAATCACTGAAGGTGAAGAGGAAGGAAGAAAATAAATAAATAATTAGGGGGGAAATAATAGTCTAGTTATAAACAAACAGAATTATAACAAAGATGAGTGAACGTGTGACGATGATATGCGGCTTGGGGAGGATGCTGATGGACGTGCAGTGTGGGAGGGAAGGCAATGTGCAGGGAGAAAACAGGTTTAGAAAAGGGTATGGATGATAAGGTGAGCCGAAAAGAGAGAGGAGCAATGATGGAAGGTAGCGTGAAGGGGAATGATCGCGATGGCAGAAAAAAGGTAATATCGGGCCAAGGCACACTCGAACGAGTAGTATTGCGCTTAATGCTGTTGTTTGTTAAGGACTGCGCAATGGAGGGGTTGGAGGAAACGAGTGCGAAACGCATCTGCTGCATGTTTGGGCGAGGGATACTGTCCATGTGGAGGGAGGAGGGGGTGATCGATAAGAAGGTGGCAGTCGACGAACGCCGGATCGGCGGAAGCCTGTGCTGCACGCCCAAACGAGCTCGCGGTGCCGCCTTGAGCAGTACCCATCAGCGAAGAACCCAGAAGCAATGAAAGGGGAACGAGAATGAAGTAGCATGAAACAATAAAACTGAGAACCACGACGAAACATATCTTGCGTCAGGTGGCCCATCGGCGCAGGCCTATGCTGCACACCCGAGCGAGCGATACTGCCTTAAGCAATACCAATGGACCACGGCCTGCAAGCGATAAAGAGAAGAAGTGAATAGAGAAGGGAGATAGAAAGAGAGAGGAAAAGGAAAAAGTGAAAGGAAAACACACTTACCTAATACTTACCAACGTCGATGATTAAACGCATTCCCTTGTCGAGTGGCGCATCGGCCCGAGCCTGTGCTGCACGCTCAAACAAGTTGAACCGTGGCGAGCGGTGCTGACTTCCGGAAAAAACCGGGGCAATGAAAAGGGAGGCGGAAGGGAGAACCAGTGAAAGGAAGAATAGACGAGAAGTGACAATAAAACCGATGGTCTAACCTATACCTAGCTGAGCAGCGCATCGGCTCAGGCCTGTGCTGCACGCCCGAGCAAGTGGTCCCGACTTCAGCAGTAAGGATTGGCGATGATATCAACGAGCAACGGGAAGAAAAAAGGAACGGGAAAGCAAGGGACAATACAAACCGAAAGCGATGTCAGACTTTTTTTTTGTGGTTTTTTTTTTTTGTTTTTTGCTCGTTGACCGGCGCATCGGAACGGGCCTGTGATGCACGGTCATATTGATCGAGACTTGCCGAAGGTAGAGGACGACGAGGGGAAAGAGAGAGAGACCGAAGAGAGAAACGGCGAAAAAAGAAGAAAAGAACACTTACCAACGTCCATGACCAAACGTACTCCCTTGCCGAGCAGGGATACCAAACATAGTCCGACGGTGCTTAAAAGACCCTGGGGTATTCTTCACGGAGGTTCATTTGGACCAGTTTCAAGTACGCCTGATTCCGTGCAGCTTTTTGGCGCTCCACGTCGGGCTGGTCCATTTCTTCAGCAATAAATGACCACGTCCAAGGCCTCATGTTCTGGAACTCCCAGTACCAGGATTCGAACTGGGACGCCCCTTCCCAGTCGATATCCACGGGTCCTTGAGCCACCGCCTCCAGGTCGTCGGTCGTGGTTGGCACGCGTCGAGAAGTGGCAGCCGACTTGTGTTCGCAAGATCCAGAGCCGAGTTCGGCTCTATTCCACACCATATCCAATTTCTTTGGATCCTGTATAATCATCTCGATCTCTGCCATCGTGATCGAACAAGGTTCAGGCGGTGCCGATTCGAGCGTGGAGGACGGGCTCCCGACTTGTCCTGTAACATCTTGCCATGCTTCATGCATCGGTACTTCTTGCACCTTGCGAATGTCTTCGGAAGTAGCTGAATATCTTGCCGACGCCACTTGTGGTTCGAATGACCAGTCCCAGCTGGGAGGACGCTCTTCGCGTTGTTTGGGAACCTTGTGGCTGACGTGGTTATTCCTGGCAAGGTCTTCTTCGTATTTGGCGCTCGCAAGGAACGCTTCCACAACAGACTTGGCTTCGGCTGTGGTGTAGACTATCTTAGGCCTGGGATACTGGTCCAGATATCGGTCTAAATCCGAAGGATTGGATAGCAGAGCGCGATAACGCGATTTTTTGAGCCCTGTCTTAGTGATAGGGGCAGAGGGAGCTACGATGCTTGGTTTCCTTGGGGGATGGCGGGGGCGGAGCCTGGTGGCCGGCTCTGTCGGGGCCAAGGGTGTTGCTGGCAAGGGCTTGTCCGTCGCGGCGGTTGGTTTCGAGATAGCCGGCAGCTGACATCCTGTGGCATGCTTATGATGAAAGCTAGACTCATTCTTAGAGCTTACATCTTTGTTTGAGCGACCGAAGCTCACAACCTGCTTCAACTTCTTCAACGTTTTCGCGACCGGGGAGTGCTTTCGACGGGGTTCGTTCTGATCAGTCACTGAGGTCGAGCGCGTTTTGGGTGCTTTAGCAAGAGATAAGGGGAGACCAAACATGTCGTAGAATGCTTTCTGGGTCTAGGGTAGGGGGTTGGATGGTGGTAGAAGTTGGAAGAGAACAAGGACCATGGTGGACGCTTCCTTGTGCGGGGATGTTCCCACGCACGGGCAAGACGCCGACGGAGTTGTGCCGTCTCATCTCCCCGAGTTCTATGAGTTCCCCAGCGCTTCGCGTAACCTCTAGAAGTAGATACAGAATGCAGATCAGTAGAAACAGGGCTTTTATCCCGTACCAATTGACCATCGTATTCAAGGGATGGCCAGTTTCGCAGACAAACGGGAAGAAGCCTAACCGCCGTTGGACTCACCATTGGTCCACCCTATTCCCCCAAGATTCAGTTTTTATGGCTCCCAAATATTCTGCGAGCGCCGTATTCCTTGATTCTGCCTTGACTTGACCACCGGTGGTCACATGGTCATGGGCAGTAATCATCGTGCTGCAACGTGACCAGACAAATCTCCGCATCGAGCTTAAGAGCAACCCGGCAGCAAACTCCTTTCTCCATAGAGTAGTATGAGTTAATAATCTTCGGTGTGTATTATTTGCTATATACTCCTTAAGCAGCTCGTCCCCCTCCAAACCCTCCCCCACAATCAGCCCCCATAACGCCCCAAGCAAAGCTAAACTGAGTGATTCCCGAGGTCGGTATGTAAGTCCTGTCCCCGCGCTGTATATTTGTGAGAATTATCAGCCCTTGACAGGTCGAAATGCTGCTTACCATCGTGACCGAGTACTTGAGGGATTCCAAGGGACTTCCCCTCTTCTGGTCGAATTGCGCGGCACATAAGC
>WSTX01005497.1:0-15067 GCA_019633405.1 Tulasnella sp. 408 | reverse complement strand
TTTGACGTCGGCGGATGGATTAGGGCTTGATCGGGCGAGGATAGTCTTGCTCAATGAGTAAATGAGTCTTGAGGATTCTTACTCGAGCAGCACGACGTGTGTTGATTATGAAGTACCTTCAAATCATTATATACGTTTTCAAGCGGCGGCGTGCCCCTCGCCGGGTCTACACTTTTACTGGGTCACGGCCTGACGGTATAGAACCACCGAGTGTGTAGGGCCAAGAGAATTCACAAATGGAAGGCTGACACAGCAACACGCGCACTCACGCCTCATACAAGCCAGCAGATTGGCAGGAGAAACGGTGCCTGCTTACGCAAGCATCAGGAAAGGCCGATCGCATCTACTTGTCCCAGACAACACATGATCAGTCGAGATAAGTGGCCTACGGTATCTTGGTGCACTCACAGATGTGCTTCTCATAAACGTGATATATGTGAGGGTCGTCAATGCTCTTATCAGAGCGCTTTTCGCGTATTGTTGGCAGTCAGGATCCGCTCGGCGAATTGGGTCGGGCACGTGGAACGCAGCGGGCCAGCCTGAGAACGCGTGATTCCAGAATTAGGATCCTATGCCGAGAGAAACACGCGATATAAACAACGCGTGAACCCATTATGAAATGGATCAAATGTACTGAATACTAACTCTTGAGCTACATCCCAAGGGAGTTGTACAACTTGGTTTGGACCAAGACCTCCAACTTTGACCGAGTATTGGAGAGATCTAGGCGTTGCCGATAGGGGTTGTCAGAATATCCTCCAACGAGTCTTATGAATCCATCTTGTCTTCTTCCTTATCTGATGCCTTGACGTTATTCGCTGTACTATGTCGAAAGGTCAGCACCTTGGTCATGGGTGGTCGAGGGAAAAGTGGATCGAGAAGTTTGGACGTGTTATGATCATATGATGTCTGTTGGAGCTCTTGTGAGGGAAAGGAAATTTGTCTAACAAACTGAAATGGGGATGCGTTTTTGCTGCACTTTTTTGCTGAATATTTCGGAAGACGTTGAGGCCGAGAGGTGAAAACATAACTCAGGGTCCATGCATCAGTCCCAGGGTAACACCCCAATAAATAGAAGCAGGCGATATTTACAAGGTAGTAGAGAGTCCGAGAATAAGCAGCACACAGTATGGATAAAGTCGTGACAAGACATCGAAGAATACAATAAATAACGATACACGCGCGGAAAAGAAACATCGCGGAGCAAATCACAATAACCAAAAACAGGAACTCAACAGCAGAATAAGAATACGGCAGAACCGAACGACAAAGAAGAGTGTTCGGAGTAGAGGGCCGTGATGAGAGTGATGAGCAGCGAAGTGGTTCGGGCCGAGGAACGCGGCAGCCACGTTTTTAAGCGTGTTTGCTTGAACGAGAGCTGTTCTTCCCGGCGCGGACAGAAAGATGTGGGGCGAGCTGGCCCCTGAGTAGAAGTCAGCCAGTGGTAGCTACTTGACGCGTGTCCTGGATGCGCTGATCGTTGGTTCGCCTCCTTGATTCCTTGGGCACGGCGACGGATCCTTGAGAGGGTTTCACATGACGAGCCCCTTTGGCGAGCTCACCAAGTCGGCCTTGTCCCATCCGCCAGGACGGGTTCGGCGCCGTTGACCTCGAAGTTTGTCGCCCCTTGCTCTCGGAGCGAGCGTCCTCTGGCTCCGAACTCGCAACGCTTTGGACGGCATGGACGGCTCGGGGTAGGGCGTATCGCGCAAGTGCGATTTGGGAGTCCCAGTGAGAATCCCAACCCTCGACGGCCTGTTCCCCGCGTTGAGGCATCTTGGGCTCGCTACCACGTTGATGGCCCAGTTGCATTTCGTAGAGCACGGCTTGAAGTTTGGCGCACTCCCTATCCGTCCTTTGAGATTCCGACCGGCCTTTTTCAAGGCGACTTGCGGTTCGTCGACCTTCTCGCATTCCTCATGTAACTGTTCCTCCAGCTGCGAGCAGTCATCTTCTACGGCAACTATCCGTCTCTTCAAGTTTTCCAGTCTTCTCTTGGCCGAACCGGATTCATCGACAACGGACTTGGTGCAAGGGACGACTTCATCCGGGATCGCCGAATAAACGGTTGGGGCGCAGTTGCTGTACTGAATGTCCGTAGCGGCGGCAATCTTCTCCAGGTTGGCGATGATTTCACGAGCATGAAGGAGATTGCGGGTCGGTTTCGGGCATCGGATGGATGAGAAGACTGGAGAGGCCGCGGTTGCAGGCGTTGTAGCGATAGATTGGGGTATAGCGAGTAGTAAAGAGGCGTTGTCCGGGCACTTGAGGTGACGAGCCGCGGACCGTGTCGAGCGTCGCGGAGCCGATCCAGCGGGGGTGAAGGTTGTCGCGGGGGGCAAAGCGGCGGATTGGTGCGGGGCGCGGAGCGGAGATGGGTTGATGGAAGAAGCTGAACGACGAGCAGCCGAAGTTGTCGAAGGATGGAAGGATGAGCAATCGCAAGTTGGAAGGTATGTTGTCGCGGGAGTTGTAGCGACAGCCTGAGGTAGAGCAACAGGCGAGGAGGTCTTTGAAGAAACGATTGAGCGAGAAGCCGCAGATCGCGTTGAGCATTGGGAAGTCGAGTGGATGGGAGCGCGGCTGGTGGCGGGAATTGTCGCGACGAACCGAGGTGGGGCGAGCGGTTGAGAGTTGTTAGCTGAGGAGGATGCGTGAGGAGCACGAGCCGAAGTCGGGCTCGGCCGGCCGACTTGGAAGTGGGGTGGCACATTAAGCAACTCAGGTGATCGGGTTGATTCGACAGTCGAGTGGGGGTAATCCCGTCCGGTCCAATCATTCTGAGCTACAGCAGGGCGACCCTAGACATGCGATGTTCGTCAGTCAGGGTGAGAGAGCTAAAATGAGCCTCGACGCGGCACAGCGAACCTGAGAGGGTCGAGAGAGTGTTGGAATGCCTTGATAGCGGTGAGAAGTGCCCTGAAGGGTGACATTATAATGTCGATGGCGTCAGCGTCGTCCCAGACGGCCGGGGTTGAAATGCTCTAGTCACCTTGTTAGAAGAGGAAGGCGAACGAAACACGTTCTTGACACTGAGAAGCTTCTTAACAAGAGAGGAAGGCTTCTTTGACACGCTTTGCGAGCTCGGTCCAAGTTGAAACTGCGGCGCGGGTGAGGAGGTGGTGGCGGGAGTGCGCGTAGACAAAAGCTTGCCAAACATCGCGTGGGAGTAGTGAACACTGATCTCTCAACGAAGGCAGACGCAAGAGCGAGAGGGTGGGGTGATGGAAGGGAGCAAGTTCTTGAAGGAGGAAAAGAGGAGAGAATCATTGTTTAAGTGGTTAGAGACTCACACGGGCGGCGGGCTTAGGCGTCTTGTCCTTCGCCCTCCCGTCGTTGCCGAGAGGTAGGTGACGTCGAATCGACGGAAGTATTTCTGACAAAAAGAGTAAACAAAGCGACATATCACCTTGAGTCCATGTCTGTACCCACATTTATGGAGGACTCGGGAAGTGATGCGGATGGGACGAGTGGCTGCGGTGGAAGGTGACCGTTGTGGTAACTTGGCATCACCGGTTTGAATTCCTTTTCGCCTCCTCTTGGCTTTGGTATCCATATTTACTGTGTACTCGCCCATTTTGCTGCTACATTGTATATTTTCTTCTGTGGCTATGAACTAGACATGCACTTTGGCCTTGTCCATGCGCATCGTCGGTTCAAGGGAGGTCGCTCGAAGTACCTCAAATACATGCCCTCGTTAGAACAAGGCAAGCTAACCCGAGTCGTAATCTCCCCCGCATGAGTCCAAAAAAAAAGCACTGAGCTGCCCTCAATAGGTTCGGCTTGGTGTGTTATGGCTTTCGTGGGACCAGAAGTTCGATGAGATTCCGGGACAAAGCGAAAGGCCGTAACAACGATGTTCCCCGGCAGCGTAGAATTAATTGCAGGTACAGTAATGAATATGCTAGAATAGAAGGGTGTAGTTTGGGGTGATAAAGTAAGTAAAAATACAAGGGTGTAGTTTTGGGTGATAAAGTAAGTAAAAATACAAGTTTCTATCATCAACTAAGTCCGAACTGATGCAGGGGAGTCCCAGCACCGTGCCTTGGCCAATTCGAGTTTATACGGCAACCTTCTGCTCCGCATTCTTCTGCTTCTCAGCTTGCTCGTCCTTTCTCCTCATCAACCACGTAAACAATGGAACGGTGATTACGCTTAGCACAACCCATGCCAAGAGCACACCAGCGTTCAACCCAAGGCGGTCCTTGGTATTGAAAATGATCGTCCGCACGGCTTGAGACAAGTTGAACACGGGGAACCCGTAACCGTAACGGTAGAAGGATGGTTGAAGGACGATGGGTACAGACGCGACCGAGACGTTGGAGATGATCTGAAAGTGGAGTCGTCAGGGTCAGTAAGCGGACCGGAGATACATGTAGAGGAAGTGGAGTACTCACTAGAGCGATGAGGAAGTAAGCGATGAACCTGGGCGTTAGGAGCGTGATCATTGCTTCGGTCGCAAGTCCGAGACCAGCCATGCCCAGGTATACAAACACCCAGAAGAGGAAGAATCCGCCAGCGTAGGAGTACTTGGCATCGAAAGTGATCTTGAACGGCAGATTGACCATGGCATACGAGAAGCTGAGCGGAATGTAGATGACCAATGGCACGAGCACACGCATTCGCGCGTAGGACGTGAACCGGAGGAACGGCGAAATGATGCCACGGGCGAAATCGTGGGTCATGGTAATGATAAACCCCAAGATGACTAAAGGAAGAAGGGTCAAGTTTGTCAGCCGTTTGTTGTTCGTGGACTTGAGAGAAAATACGCACTGATATAGATCTGACCAACAAGCAAAACTGCTTGCGAGGCCGTCTTGGTGTATGGTCTCAGATTTACGGCTTGATATCCGAACGGCTGGCTGACGGTCTGGGGAGCTTGAGAAATCGCTACCGCTGCTTCCTGTCTAGTCCCCTCAGCACCTTTTGCCAGAGATGCAAAGTACTGAGCATTGGTCTTGGCGTTGAAAGCTGATAGTGTAGATTGGAGGAGCGCATTGGTGTAAGGGACGACGAACGAGTTGGCGGCAATTTCGTTTCGACCTTGATTGTAGTAGAATGTGATTGCCGTGCGAGGGTCATACGACGAGTTTCCGGAAGAACGGGCGGAGGTGAGAATGGAAGTGGCGTCGGAATTCACTGAAAAGACACAAAGCGGTATCAGCGACGTGTGGACTCGGCAAGCAAGTACAAGAAAGAGCACTCACCAACAACGGCCGCCCAAACCTCCTCTTCCACTACCGCGTGAGCTACGTCTTCGTTCGAGGCCAAGTAACTCGAATCCAAGACAGTCCAAGTCAAATGTTGCTTCTCAGGAACTCCCTCCCCTCTCGAGTTTGCTTCAAAGGCAGCTACAATCGCTTGTCCCAAGAGGCCTTCACCAGCACTTCCGTCTCGGTTGATGACATATCCCTTGAGATTGGGCACATGCTGGGCGGTCTCCCCGAGAGATCCCCAGTACATGGAGAAGAAAATCCACATTGCAACGACGAGGAGAACGACGGTCATTCCGAGAATTGTGAAGTACATCTTGCGAAGGTGAGCGACTTCGGCGTCCCAAACTGAGAAACAAGCGAGGGAAAAACGGAACGTCAGCTCGACTGTAACTCGTTCGATGAGATGCGACGTACATCCGTGTTGGAACTTGCGGGGGCCAGTAGACGCTTGAACCTCATCCTCCGCCATACGATGGCCAAGCTCACCACGGGTTTGTTCTTTCTTGATGTACGTGTCCTCATTCGGGTGGCCGTCCACCGTGGTGCCAGCGATCGAGTTGCGGCTTGAGTCCATGGATCGATGTATGAGGTTATATGAGTAAGATAGTTGGGCAAAGTTGAGGTAAGCGAGGTAAGAGTGGTTATGAAGGGGCTAAGAGCTAATGAGTCTTGAAGACTTGAGGATATCAGTTGAGGAGAACAGTGTGTGTTGGATGATGAAGCGTCACCAGCTCCCCGAGCCATTATATACATGCCGTCGCAGAAGGTTCGTGCGTCCCCGAGCGCTCACATCTGTGGGGATGCCCGAACGCGGCGAAGGCGCCCGAGGGTGTGCACCGTGCATCGTGGCCGGGATGAAGCAACTCGTGGGTTCACACGGTTGATGAGGTCAGTCGGCGAGTAGCCCGAGGAACCGGTCATCTCCGGCCGCCGCTTGGTTTGTGCCCTTCCTTTCTTCACTCACGGGTTCACGGGCTAGGCCGAGATAAGATACTTACCTTATAATTGATCACGCAGGCTCCTGAGATCCTCGTACGACGTAGAGGGCGCCCGATGGCCGGAGTCTCCGACTGAACACCGCCGACCTTATAGTCCTTGCAAAGCGAGTAAACTCATAATAATCAGAATTTAGAACAAGATGATTTGTCATACTAAGTAGATGGTGAAACAAACTGAGGGTGGTAACACGGAAGTATTTCTGACAAGAAGGCGATATATCACCCTAAGCCCATGTCCATTCCCCCATTGACGGAGAACTCGGGAAGTGCTGAGGATAGGACGAGTAGGTTTCGGTGAAAGGTGACCATACCTTGGCTTGGGTGGGGCAGGCGAGCCCAGCCATGCCCGTTTTACACAGGAGACGGCGCGTTTCGCATCAGACCAACCACGATGCAACCCTCCGTCCTTTCTAAACTGTTACTATTTGGGACTACAACAGAATCTGATTCCATAAACAAGGGCAGCACGAAGAGCCCCGGTACATTGGATGTTTTGGTTTGGAAGGAGGATATGATAGATTAAAGCCAGCCGAGGCCCCTTAATGCCTTCTCAGCAGCTGCCGATTTCGCTGCCGATTTCGTTTTCATTGGCCCAGCCGCGTATTCAGCCCCGTTCACTGGATTTTACGACACAGAAATATTGCGATCAGACATCAATTTGCTCTTTTGAGTGGCAGAACTAGTTAGGTTTACCGTACCTCCGATCGTCACGACCCAATCTTCGTTTGCCTTCCGATTCAAGGCTTCTTCGGAAATAACAAAAATTATTTTCTCTTTCTGAAGCCGATTGTAGAAAGTCAAGAAGAAATGTGGCTTGCCGTCCCACTTGACTTGAGTATCGGTACTGGATCCTGCTTTGAACGACTTATTAAACGGTAGACGAACAAACGAACGCAAATGATGCCGCGGAAGGCTGCGTCCAGGACCGCCCTGAGGGCAATGCTTTGTCTAGGTGCAATATGTCGTGCCAGAGGTCTAGATGGAATGTTCGAGTTTGAGGGTTTGGCACACTACAAGCCTGGGGAAGTAAGGCCACAAACCGTGCTATGCCCGGGCCATTGATGCACTAAGGAAGAAGGTCTATAGTAACTCGAAGCCCTTAACAGCCTAGCCGACTAGGCCCTCGAGTCGACTCACTGAATCCCATCATGAGGTAACGAGGGGGTTAGAAGACTGGCAGTGATTCACGCATAGGGTACTGGTCGAATCGCAGGGCTGAGTAGGCAGGATGCACCTAGGGCGCCAGTTGTTTCGGAAGTCCCTAGGCAGGTTGGAGTTCCGTTAGACCGTTGGACGTCCAATGGAAACCGGTGGAAATGTGCACGGTTGTTCGGATGGTCTAGACCCGCCACGCCTAAACGGCGTTCCACCGATGCCATCTACTCGAAAGCCTCACATTCCAACTTCAACCACTAACCATCTTCACCTCACTTCATCATCATGGCGACTCGCTTGGCAGAGAGATTAACAGAAATGCCCCAGATTCCGAAGGAATTTGGGGACGACGGGGGTCACTTTTATAAGTATTACGACGACTTAGCTGACGAAATCGACGAAGACCTCGTCAAGAGTCTCAAGGCCCAGCTCGATGGCATTCTCATCTTCGTATCACGTTCTTTTGCTCATCTTCAGTATGGATCCTGACCAAGTCTTTCCCTCCTTCAGGCAGGTCTCTTCGCCGGGGTCAATTCTGCATTCTTGGCGCTCACGCTTCCTCAGATGAGCGCGGATCTCGCTGTCGATACCAACGCTCTTCTGCTCCAAATAGCACGAGGCGGTAACGGCAGCATCACGTCAGCGGCCGACCTTCCATCCGCATCATTCACGCCCCCTCCTGGCATTTACCCGATAAATGTACTCTTCTCTGTAAGCTTGACGCTCGCACTCCTCTCCTCATTTTTGGCCGTTCTAGGACAACAATGGATAGTCTACTATCGTAAGAAAGGCGGTGGTGGACCCGAGCATCAACGTTGGGAGCAACTGCGACGGTACCTCGGGGCTAAGCGCTGGCAGCTCGAATTGGTCCTCGATGACCTGGTTCCCAGTCTGCTGCAACTAGGCTTGGTAATCTTTTGCATTGCATTTGCATTATACCTCGGCACCCTGAGCCAGTCGCTGAACCGCATCGTTGCTTCGCTTTTGTGCGTTGCAGCAGCCATCGTCCTCGCAATGTCAACATTTAGCGCCTTCGATCCATGGTGCCCGTTCAAGCTGCCGTTATCGCGTGTATTACGACCCATAGCATGTGCGTTCGCTGCCATTGTTGCATGGCTCGGCACGTGTACTGGCATGGTGGTGTTTTTGATCACAATAAGCATTCTCAAAGTTGTCTGCCTCCCGCTACTCCTCGGTAATTCGATCAGATACTTTGCAAGGCGATCCCTGTATGGATTATCGACCAGATACTTGTGTCATCTGGTGGCAAAGAGCATTTTGGCATTAGTCAGAATTTACCGCTGGTTTTTTTTAGTCGCGATCCGCCCTGCCGAGGATCCCGAAAATCTAAAGATCATAGCACTCAAAAGAGTGTTGTGCACGTCCGAGGACCGTATCGCACTGATTTACTCCGCGGTAAATCTTCAGGTCATTCGAGATCAACACGCCTTATCTTCTCTTGAAAACTATGAAGAATTTCGCGACCGTCTGTCTAGTTTGTATGGCAGAGCGTTGAATGAAGTCCAAGGCGGATGGACCAGCAACCGTAACCCACTCATAGAGTCACGAGTGTTCGGTAGTTCCTTTTTCCACCTCCTAATTACCATCGGTTCAATACACAACATCGGCGGGGACTCGCGCGAGTCGGTTACGGACGCTATCATAGCGTTGGATAACTTTGGCATCTCACCAGATCGACTACACGACATAAACCGAGTAGTAGGCGCTAATTCTTTAACCACGAGCTGTGACCAATGTTCTCAATGCGCAAGTCTCCTGCTTTGTATGTGGGTTGTCAATCTTGTAGTCGAAGGGTCCAAAAATTTGGCACCAACAAGATTCGACACCACTTTTCAACGCGTAGCAGAGGCCTTGGCAAGAACAGATGACCTGAGACTTGCATGCGTTATGGGTTCGGTAATCCTATATTCAAAGGAATGGTGCGATGAAGGAACATCGTCCACGCTTTTGAAAGAGCTGTTCACTGCATATCGGTCGACGTGAGTACCTTTCGAAAGCGTTGTATTCAGGACTAGTCCCGACTTCACCCTTTCGTAGGTCTGAATTGGAAATGTTCCGGACCATCGCCAAAGCCCTCACTACTGTGAACGCCCATTGGAAGGCGAAGCCCAACCATGAGATTTATGCTCAGCTATTTAAGCTTTGCTTAATACCTGAAAGGAACGAGATCTCCACAGGCTATCATCACATGATTTTGGAACAAGTAGGGACTCACCTTCTCTCGATCGAGCGTCAGGTTCGGGAGAAGAACGTTTCGGAGATGAGCCGCCAACACGGAAGAGACTGCCAAGATCGATACATCCAATCGGCTGCGGAATTTTTCACATCCCGTAGGAATTCACCCCAGTACGTACCGCACATTTGCACTTTGTCTCCTTGCTGTGGCGGATCACCCCCAAAAGCGCTAGTCTGACCCTTGGCACAATTTAGAGAGGTGTGGATCTTGATTGGTCCATCCCTAAACGAATACCTCCAGTCTGTAAAGGTACTTATAGAAGCCGATCCCACGCATTCCGAGAATCCCAGAACAATAGATGTTCTCCGGCGCATAAAGTCCTCCTTCCCAGCACCTGGGCTAGTTGAAAAATCGCCGTCCGCTGGCAGGTCGAGACAACATTACCATTCACGGAAGGTTTATTTGAAATTCTCTCAACTCCTCGGTCACCTGGAGTCAATATCGGCAAGGAATGTGTATCAAGACCTGGGGTTGCAGTACCAGAGGTTATCCTGCATTCAAGAACATGGGGAGATGTGGTGCAATCGACAAGAGGCCACATTGCGTATGCTGGCACTTTGACGAGCGTGTTTGAGGGGCCAATTCGGATGTATTTGTTACAGACATAGTTTGGGATGACATTACCGAAGTGCGATATCAGTTCCAAATTAGCCGACTGCGTACATTTTTGTAGACGGTAAAAAAATTGGTACTAAGTATACCAGTTTAGTTTGGGCTCTACGTACGAATGGAGTCCCCGGAGATTAATATTCTCAATTTGGGAGTCCTTCGTGTTCGAGCGAGCAATGTAAAGCGTGCCATTGAGGGAGTAGACGTTGCCGAGGATCGTGAAGCCTGTCAGAGGAGGATTCGATACACTTACGAGTCGAGTCGCTTTAGCGTAGGTCTTCGCGTGTAGAAAGAGGCACCAATCTAGGGCACGTTAGGGCTCCTATTGGATCAGATGATTCGAAGAATGCGTTGGGTTCCGGACTCGAATTTCGGATGCGGTTCCAGGTAGAAAGACGCCTCAATCCGACGGACAGTCGGATGGCTCGGATGGCTCGACCAGTGAGATTTGGCGACAATGAAGGTCATGATGCAAGACTAACTGGCGCTCTTAACCGGGTGTGCTCGTCTGCCGCCCCCAAACACCCCTCAAACATATCTTCAGGTAGTTTTCCTTGATTTTATCAACATAGGGCGTTCCTTAATTGCTGGTGACGACGTCATTGCTTGGGGCTGGTCATCCCTCCCATGCAAGTCAACGCAACTACCGATGACGCAGAGAGCTGAAACACTATTGGTAACCTGCTGAATCAACTTGATAAATAAAATCATAATTAATAGCGGCTTTCACTGGTCAGATCCAGGGCTGTTCGCACTCAAAGCCAACATCCGACGGATTGAAAGGAATGGTTGGATATCCGAGCCTCGGATCACCAGTAATGGTTGTAATAGAGTTCAGGGACAAACATAAGCAGTGCACGGGCCTTCAACCCCTTTCCCTCGGTTAGTAGGGACCCCGTCATTTGCAGCAAGGTATGAATGCCACTGAAGATTGGGGATCTAAATTGTCGGGGGCTAAGCAGAATAGTCTGGAGGTGCTAGGAATATGCACGAGGAACCTCGAGAAACGAGAGAATCGGATAAAAGCTACATGGAGAGCTACGGGATCTAATGTAGGCATGGCGCGATGGGGAACGGTGGAAGGGGCGATACATGGGTCAAGCGTGGCTGGCGGCTAACGACAGAATTGCAGCGTCCAGCACCTGGCATGCGTCCCGCTTATCGACCTCACATCTAGAATCTTAGCCATTTAGACATAGATAAAGCTCACATTATTGCTTTTAATTTCTCAATGAGCACACTAGATCGAAGTGTCAAGTGGAGAAGCTCCGAGCCAGGCCTCATTGAATTTCTCGAACAACACCTCTCTCGCGTCTTTTCGATCTTAAGACACACGGATAAAAGAAATAGACACGCACTATATTGAAGTCTTAATCAACAGGAGACTGAACCAAGACAAACTGAAACCCTCTCGATGCCCAGGAGACTCGGATATCTCCCCTATTCCATTGAATCCTCCATCCCTAAGTATCGTACCTCAGGATGTCTCTAATCCGACGAATTTCCATCCGATCCGGTCTACTTCGATCCGATAGGAACCTAAGTGCGTCTTAGATCTGCCTTACTCTTCTAGAGAATCGGTTAAGTTGTAGTACTTGCCAAGGGTTTCAAGTCCAGCGGACTCAGGACCCATGCCGATAGCCAGAATGTGATTGCAGATTTCACGAGCGCGAAGGATTATGGAATAAAGTTTGTGCTTGTTCCGAATCGCTGCTGGAGCAACTTGTGCCAATTTTTTTAGTAGCGACACCAAAGGTTCCATCGCAGGTGTAATCTCGTAGTCGAGACGGGTTATCTCTTCGGGAAGTGATATGAGTGATGCATCATTTAAAGTTGCTGTTGTTGATGACATCCGTGCTGGGCGGTGGTTGAACCTGGGGATGGACAGTCCGACAGCCGGGGGGCTATTATTTCGAGGGATCTTCAAGCGCCGACCACGCCTTAGTTTAGGACTTCCGGGGATTGACTGGTCGCAAGGTGCTAGAAATACAGTACGGTTTGGAACGCAAAATCAAGCGCGGCTTTGAAGGTTGGACGAGCGGTGTGGACGAGTGGTGCGGACGGATCGGGGGGGGGGGGGAGGACGCGCAATCGTTGCAACTCAGAATCCTGCCAAAAGCTATTTCCTTCTTGGAGCTGGTCACATGTACACGAGTTTAGCGTCGGCGAATATCGAGCGCCTACAACCCGAAGCGGGGGCTGCGCAGCCCTACTGTCTCGGTTCAAGTGAATCCCGTAGCCGGAGGTGGCCCGATTTGTATTAGCACGAGCAATTGTTGCGGGAAGTGAAGTCAAGATGGCTCTGAGGTAGAGCTTTGGAGACTCGTGTGCACTGCACGTCTTGTGTCTTGCACGTGTTAGTCGCTGCACATAGAAGCTAAAACCCATCTTTCAGAAGCCTCTTGTACAAGAGACATACTTCGACGTTTCAGGTTGCGCCCGCGTCCGGCATTCGGCCTCCTTCCTGTTTGAAGTGGCCTCTCTTCTGTCGGGAAGTGTAAATGCCGGTGTGAGTCCGAATCTTCCCCCACTCAAGACTTTCTTCAACACCGTAAGCTGCTATTGGCTCGGGGGCATCCGCTCGCTTGAAATACTTGTCTGTGGTGCGGTTTCTGTAACAGGAAACGAGGATTCGCCGAGGTATATTATGTGCCTTGAGAACGAGTCGACATCACGATGTTCCATTTTATGCAGCAATTCACCTCAGGTGATTGAAGTCGATGTTCCAGGACGCTCGTGAAATCTGGCCAAGCACATATCTTCTCTCTAGTTCGCTTGAAGTTAGGCCATCTATCATATGTCTTGCGGAGATCGAATGGCCTTGCCGTCACCAGCATGGGCTTAAGTCCGATACGTTGTTGGGTACTATGAAAGATTACGTGGGATCTATCAAAGCACCAGTAATGGTGGGTGTACATCTGGAACCGGGTGACAATCTCGCGGGAGACTCGCGACGACGGTAGGGCGTACGGATCATCCATTCACCGCCTTCCCTAGCCTCGCTATGTTAGCACGGAATTACGTATAGTACCGGTCGAGAAGTGGTGGGAATAGAGGGGACTTTAAATGGATTAGAAGTGAAGATAGGTAGCTAAAATAGGTGAAAATGTTAACCTAACGATCGCGATCGTACGAGCGTGAACCTCCATGTGGAGAGTGGGCGGTCGCGACCATACATACTTAGTAAGCGGAAACCAAAGCGTTACAGTCACATTCTTGTAATTCTGCATTAGCGAGGCGCCGTATATAGGGCTGCCGTTCGCAGTCTCCCCGGCTCTCCGATCAATAAACGATTAACCTTGGGATGTCGACTTCCTAACCAAGGTTGAGCCAATCAGCTCATTTACTCAGATCACGAGTAATGGATAGAATATCAGGAAGGAATAAGAGTTTTCTCAAGCCCTCGGCACCAGGACGCACAGGCGAGTGGTCCCTTTGGTGTGGAGCCGACGACGTTCGATCGCAAATTACATAACAGCATCATCGGAAGAAAAAATCAACGGAATAAGAGATGCTGTAACTCACCCCCCAGGTTGTATGCCATCAGACGAAGCAGCGTGTTGCTCCAGCTTGACCATGGTTGGTGGAGAGGTGGAGAAAAACTGTGTCGGAGCAACTCCGTGACGTGAGAACTCGCACGTGCAAGTCGCCTTTCGGAGCGGGAACGCCGGTCTGAGGTTTCCTAGCCGTAGAAGGAGGATGAATTGCCATGATCGGTTGGGATTAAGTTCGAATAAATGTGCGAGGGCAGAACTCATAGAGCGGCAAATGTCCAGGTTACAGCAGCTATCTCTATACATCCGCTCGCTTCGGTCTCGAAACGCTCAAGAGATTTTATATCTGGACAAACTCTCGGGGTATAGATGTTTTATACCAGACCAGTGCGCATGCACATCTGTTCGAAGTCGGCTAAACCCATTGATTTGTCCGGCGAAGTTGAAAAGTACTCGAGCATTTCCACGATCTTAAGAGGAGTTGCGGGTTAGTTTTGGCCGCTGATCGGAAGAATCAAGAATAAGCTAAAGCTAACCTCTTCGGTAGTCATTCTCTCCTTCAACGTTTTTGCTGCATCCGCTACTTCTTTAATCTTCAATCGTTGTCCGGACAGCTCATTTTCCGGTACGTCGGGAAAGAAGAGAGCGAACGCAGCTTTGCATTCCTTCTTCTGCCGAGTCGTAAGGGTGATGAAGCCAGATCCAGACGCATCTTCGTCAGGAGACACCTCCTTGGCTTTCCCTCGACTTCGCGTCGTCCGCTTGACAGCTTTGCCAGCGCCTCGACCACCATAATCAGAGTCCGCTTCGTCTTCCTCTCCTTCTGAGTCGTCACTTTGGGCGTAGACGTCTTCGTCGTCTTCATCATCCTCGTCTGCTTCATCTCGACTGTCTTTGTCTCCTGCTGGATCGCCGTTGGAAGAAGGTGGTGGCGATAGCGAGTCTTCCTTGACTCCCGTGTCCCGCGGGTCTTCAAAAAGGACTGCGCAGACTGCTCGCCAGTCCTTCCGGCTGACAGCATCTTCCTGTCCAACTTTCTGCCCACTCCAGCCCGAGGCAGCATTCTCGAAGATAGTAAGAACGTCAATGTCTTGAGGAAGGTCCAAAATTTGCAGCTGTAATCCATGAGGTGTCAATCCTCTGTAACCGCTGAGGGAGGGAACCACTAACCGCGCGAGGTACCAAAGAGAGAGGAATATGGGTTGGTGGCTCCACCGAGTCCTCGTCGACCGATCCCTTGTCATCTGCTGGCATGAAACCGCCACCATCCTCATCTGTATCCATGGGTATGAAACCGCCACCACCCATGTCATCATCTTCTGGGGGTAAAAAACCTCC